>JAWPHD010001687.1:0-300268 GCA_037043455.1 Cyrtodaria siliqua
GGGTTTTGAACAAAAATAATGACTGAAGACACTATTCATTATGTAAATCTAGGAATAGCTTGAAATTAACATTGGTGCATTGAATTTGCAGATATCTAATTTACAGTGAATAGAAAGTAGATACTAGTATATTGCAAAACCATGCAGGGAAACTGGTTAAATATCTACAGAACCTATTAATCTGAATTATATTGGATGTATATAAATATAGAAAAAAATTGTATAACAAATGAGTAGGTCAGGGACCTTTCAAATCCTGAAGTAAATTATTAGTGCAACAGTCTATTGAAAGTCCATTTGAGGCAAACATCATGCATAACAAATGAGTTCTTTACAAGACCTTAATAATTTGTCATTTTCAGTTAAGAGCACAACTTCTGTCCATAGAGAGTAGATACAAGGCAGAGATCGCCGATCTGAACGAGCTTTTGGCAGAAAATAGACGTAAAACCAATGAAATGGAGCAGGAATTACGGCGTGAGATTGCTAGTCTAAAGGCAATCATAAAAGATCTAGAAGGGCGACTAGGTATGTGTATTCAATCAGCAATGCTAATATTGTCAAACATACTTTCGGGCTTGATAACTTCATCTGCTTCCATTCCTACATCTCTGGAGTTGTACCCAGCCAAACCACTATTTCCATTCCTACACCTCTGGAGTTGTACCCAGTCAAACCACTATTTCCATTCCTTCACCTCTGGAGTTGTACCCAGTCATACCACTGTTTCCATTTCTACACCTCTGGAGTTGTATCCAGTCATACCACTGTTTCCATTCCTACACCTCTGGAGTTGTACCCCGTCATTCTTCTGAATACATGTATTTACAGTCACTTGATTCTTTCTGTTTAAAAAAAAAGCATTTAATTTAAAATAAACTTCATTGCTTGAGGTGGAGCTACTACAGACACATCCAATGTGTCTCAATAGACAATGGCTATACCGCTGTCTGAAAATACAGTGACGGAAGTCTCTCTTGCATGGTCTGAAAATACAGTGACGGAAGTCTCTCTTGCATGGTCTGACAATATAGTGACGGAAGTCTCTCTTGCATGGTCTGAAAATACAGTGACGGAAGTCTCTCTTGCATGGTCTGACAATATAGTGACGGAAGTCTCTCTTGCATGGTCTGAAAATACAGTGACGGAAGTCTCTCTTGCATGGTCTGACAATATAGTGACGGAAGTCTCTCTTGCATGGTCTGACAATATAGTGACGGAAGTCTCTCTTGCATGGTCTGAAAATACAGTGACGGAAGTCTCTCTTGCATGGTCTGACAATATAGTGACGGAAGTCTCTTGCATGGTCTGACAATATAGTGACGGAAGTCTCTCTTGCATGGTCTGACAATATAGTGACGGAAGTCTCTCTTGCATGGTCTGACAATATAGTGACGGAAGTCTCTCTTGCATGGTCTGACAATATAGTGACGGAAGTCTCTCTTGCATGGTCTGACAATATAGTGACGGAAGTCTCTCTTGCATGGTCTGAAAATATAGTGACGGAAGTCTCTCTTGCATGGTCTGAAAATACAGTGGTGGAAGTCTCTCTTGCATGGTCTGAAAATACAGTGACGGAAGTCTCTCTTGCATGGTCTGACAATATAGTGACGGAAGTCTCTCTTGCATGGTCTGAAAATACAGTGGTGGAAGTCTCTCTTGCATGGTCTGAAAATACAGTGACGGAAGTCTCTCTTGCATGGTCTGACAATATAGTGACGGAAGTCTCTCTTGCATGGTCTGAAAATACAGTGGTGGAAGTCTCTCTTGCATGGTCTGAAAATACAGTGATGGAAGTGTCTCTTACAGTGATGGAAGTCTCTCTTGCATGGTCTGAAAGTACAGCGACAGAAGTCTCCCTTGCATCATAATAATTCTCCAAATAGCGATGGGGATTATAATGAAAATATAGGTATAGGTTTTTCCATTTATGCGGTTATTAAAGACAGGTAGTGAATGGCAACTTTATCGTTCACATAACATCTTATTTGCAGCTCGACTAGATGTTGGCAATGAAGATCTAGTCATGAAACTCAAGTCACAGCTGAGAGAAACTCACCAAGAACTTGAAGACACATCACACTTGCTAGATAAACAAACAAAGGCAAATGAGACATTCCAGGAAGATGTAATGCATAGTTTTGATAATATTTAACATATTAAGAAAGAAGTAGCTTGGAAAAATGTTGCAATACAAATTCAGCAGGAACATTATGGTTAAGTCTGTTTTATTAACAGTGCTCATGTAAATATTTTAACAGCCTTGGTTATTAACATCTTCATAACACAGGGATAGATAGAGTGGAAGCTCACTTCTAACCAAAATCAACTACTGTATGATAAACTAATTGGATGTAGTATATGAAAAAGCATGATGGTCTCAATTTTGCGCTAGATAAATCGTATGTGGGTTTTCACATTTCTGTATTTCCTTTTAACATTGTGGTCTAGTAGAAGAGCATCGGACCCAGGATCGAAGGATCGTGGGTTCGATCCCCGCCATGACCATATGTGTTGTGTCCTTGAGCAAGACACTTTATCTGCAATTGCTTAGTACTGATTCTACACAGGAAAACATCGAGAGTGATTAAAATAAGTTCAAAAAGCTTTCGTTACAATCGATGCAAAAATAAATATTAAAGTTCCTTCCACAGCAAAAACACTGATTTCAAAGCATTTGCTATCTTTTCAATATATGTAATTTTGTTTAAAAAATTATGTTCATTTCTAATGCTGTACTCATTAATATTTGAAATGAAATTTGTTTCAAAACTTAATACCACAAAAATACTGTCAGATGTGGGAACAAACATGGGTTGTATGAGGTAAAAATGTGTATCTTACTTCCAAATGGATATAAGGGCCATTCCATTAAAACATACCTGGGACCCCAGGAAGGCAATTTAATAAACATCTATGGGTGAATATTTTCCAAAATTTGGTTCTTTAAAATCTATTTTGCATCTGTGGGTGGGTGAGTAGTGCTTTCCTGGGATCCCATGCATGTTTTAATGGAAAAGCCCTAAATTAAATAAAGTTTATAAAAAAAAATCCATTTCAGATCAAGCACCTTCAAGACACTGTTCGCCGGGAATGTGAGGAGAGGTTTGAGCTGACCGAGGCTTTAAGTACAGCCAAGGAGGAGCTACTCATACTGAAGAAACCACCAGGTAATTGATATATTTCAATCTATTCAGATGATGAAAATGTAACCATCTTTACCTTATTTTCTCTTGCACAATTGTTCCAAAACAGGCTCGGTTGTTAAAAGGGGCACACGGTAATCTTCATTCTGCAAAAACTTCAGGTGTCAACTTGTTTTCTACAGAATTTTAATATTTGTAAATCATATTTAATAATTTCTGAACTATTGTTTGGGGGCGCTTGTTTCAGCCAAAGTTTTTTTTGACTTTTCAGACAAAATACAATTCGTACCTAAATAAGTTATATATCAGTGAAACAGACATTTTTAGTGGTAAATAAAGATACCTTACTCTTCAAAATCGATTGAGAAATAAAAATTTCATGCACGAAAGCTGTTTTTGATGGGTCATTTCTGCTGCATGAAAAATATATATTTTTAGAATTTTTATCCGAAAATGGTTTTAAATTGTTGGATATTCGTAAATTAAGACAACCTGAAAGATTTGTTGCAAAATATGAAGGCTAACTGAAGTTATATGCAATTTCTTAATTTTCTGCTGTCCCATCAACAAGCAATTTACATGGGAAAAACTCCATGAAAAACTCATTTGGGCTGTAAAATAGTTATTTCTCAACCGATTTTCAAAACTAAGGTGTTTTTATTTACCACTAACAATACCAGTTACAATGATATATAATTGAGTAACATATTATTTAAATAGCTCAAGCTTTTGCCGAAAAATCTTTGGCTGAAACAAGTGTTCTATTTTGAAAATATTTTTTTGTAGTATAAGTAATATTAAATAATAATAAAATAAAACAATAAGTAAAAATATAGAAAAATAAATATATCGAAAATTATATAGGAATATTTTTTGTTTTGGAGTCAATAACAGATTTTATTCAATCTCGAATTATGCATACTTTATTTTCATGAATGCGGAGCAAGATGAAATAAATTCTGTCTGTTATTCGTGACAAAACAACAAATACCATATTACCCCTATTAGTAGCACCTTCTCTAATAGAAGTGCCCCCACCTGTTTTAAAAAACCTTACCTTCTTCAAAAATCCAAAAGTTCCTAAAAACACACAATTTTTTCTTCTTTACCGCTAATGCATTTGATTACGGAAGTTTTTTACTATGACACTGGTATGGTCTATGACATAAACATTAAAGCACTGACATCATCAGTACAAATTACCGCTTTTATTTATTTCCATTCTTTCAATTTACTATTTAGTTTAGCTTTTATTGTTATTTAATTCATACGCAACCAACCCGTGTTGTAATCGTCAAGTTCGACGGCAATGTGTATCATACAGAATGATGACAGTGATATACTCAGTACAGTCTGGTTTAGGTTTAGTCAATATTGCTGTCATAGTAAAAGATCGCCATACAGTAATTCTATAAGAGAACAGTCGGGAAAGGAGGGGAAAGAGATATTGACAATTTGAACCATAAGAAGAACGCCCCCTTTGCATAGCGCCCGGGCGTTACTATTAGAGGAAATACGGTATTCTTTTTTTATTTTATGCCTTATAATCAAAGTGTATGCAGATTATTGTTGGTGATGTCACAGGTTCAGTATTGCGAATGTGCTGGTTTTAACAAACCATAATTTCTAAAAAACTTTACCGATTTCAATAAACTATGACTCATTTTCTTAGTTAAGTTATATGCCCAAGCCAATGATATAATTTTTATATCAATGTTCTGAAAAAAAGGTTGTTTTCCAAAAAAGAAAAATGACCTGGAAAACTGACGGCTTTACTGTACTGTACTTAATTACAGTGCTGTGAATGACACCAATTCCTTAAATACATGACCGATTTTGAAAAAAAAGATGGTTCCAGATGTGAAAATAAAACTCTGTAACGGTGAATTAACACTTTTATTTCATTCCTAAAATGCAGTATTTCATTGTCATAAAATGAAAATCCATTTTTTTTATTTCTCTCATATTTAAATATTTCTAAGCAACTTAAAAGCAAAACTGGCTTTAAAATAAATAAGGTATTGTCAATGTTTGATAAATCCCTTAAGATTGTCATGTGTCCCTTTTAAACAACGGATGCCTTCGACAGGGTTTAGGGAATATGCGGGTTATTGGGAAGACTATTGCACTGTTTTTATGGTGTTCTTGATGCTTTATAATCTCTCTAGATTTGCTTACATAAGGGTGTTTGGTACTAATTTAGTGTGATATATAAGGGTGTTTGGTACTAATTTAGTGTGATTACACAATTTTTTTTAATTAAAATACGAGAGTATGCATTGGCGGATATATTAATGATTTCCTTATGTTATATATTTTTATATATATTTTCACAAGTAAATGTTTAATATAGTAATGCCAAAATATTTCATTCATAGTAACAATTACATTTTAAATTTAGAGGTCGATTTTGTTTTATTTTCCCCAATATTGTTTAACCTTTTGTTGTGGCATTCATTTTATTAATTACAAATGTAGTGTTTTCTGTTCCTAAAACCTAATGTGCTGTATGCTAAATATTGCAGTGTTTTAAATGTTGTTTTATGTTTAACACAATTAGGAACTCAAAATCGTGGTAAGTGTTGGTTTTTCATTCACCGTTCTACTATTTTTATGCCCCCACCATCGAATGGTGAAGGGCATATAGCTAAACATTATCGAATATTTACAAATCAAATGCAAGATTGTTTAACGGAATTCAATGGCAGTACAAAAAAACAAGTGCCGCTTTGTGCGTTTGAACGCGCAGCCCAAACTGAAATTACACCCTCGGGTAATAATAGTGAGTGCGCGATAGACAACGTCGCTTCTGACAGCTAAGCGGGCTATACATATTACGCAATACATACTATGTAGAAAACCTAATCGCTAATGGAAGTCACGTGATCAGCAGAAAAGGTAAATAATGTGGGTCCCACATTATTTACAAATAATAATTAAAAACCTTTTTTTTCTTCAAATTCACAAATGTATTACTACAGACTTCTTTAGGTCTATGCTCAAGTTTTCATGTATACATTTCGCTGAATAAAAGTCAGACAGTTATTTGGTTATGCTCAATATCTACTTACTTACAGACAGTGTCCCTTTAATTGCACAAATTTGTCAAAGCGCAATACAGTAGACTTAAGTGCAATTTCTTTTCTCTTTTTAAAACTGGTTTAAATGATATACATGAACTATAGTACAAACTGTATACTGGTATAGTCCAAAGTTCAGCCAAGTGTCAATAAAAAAAAAAGTAGGTCTAACATGGTAATATGGACAGAAGCCAATAACAGTAAAAAAAAAAGAAAAAAAAAAGAACAAATAGTTTCAAACAGTCATGTTACGTAAATAAACGCCAAAAAAAAAAAAGAAGTACTAAACAAACATAAAACTGTTACTGAAGCTTACATGTCCCGTTATAGAGCAACTTTGTGCTATAAAAAGACATTTTCCTGAAGCTGTTGCAATTAAAAACCTCGGTAACAAGTCAGGCCCAGAGTATGTTGACTAAGAGATGAATTTTACATGCTGTAGCCTTGATTCTAAAAGTGGGCCTGTGTAGAGCTTAAGGGGACACTCGGCAATCTTGAGTTATTAATAGAGTGTGACATTTGTACATTAGTGTATGTTAGTTTTACTTGGAAGCAGCATGTAAATATTTCAGTATCAAGGAAATAAAATTTGAAATATTAGTTATATATTCTTTGTTATGTTTGCCATGGTTTTACTTAATAATAATAATGTGGCCACACTCATCAAACTTTACAGGTAGATATTCCCTGATAAGAGGATGATTCCTCTACATTTTGGGGTCAATAGGTGCAAGGTCATGGTCACCATCATGGCATGACCTGATAATGAAAAACCTTGTCTGTTCTATAACTCTTCAAGATTTTTACCAACATGCATGACATTT
This sequence comes from Cyrtodaria siliqua, assembly GCA_037043455.1. Classification (NCBI taxonomy): domain Eukaryota; kingdom Metazoa; phylum Mollusca; class Bivalvia; order Adapedonta; family Hiatellidae; genus Cyrtodaria; species Cyrtodaria siliqua. Next base: position 7,051 of record JAWPHD010001687.1, read on the forward strand.
TACAGCTAGACTGATGAATCCTATAAATGTTGGTTCAATAGGTTCAAGGTCAAGGTCACCATGACCCAATCCTGAAACCCTTTTCCACTCCATAACTCTTCAAGATTCGTAGCCAAACTCATGACACTCACTTCACAAGTACACTTCCAGCAAGTCCAGCCCCCAGGGCATGACAACAGGGATCCCACTCAAAAGCCTGGTACATATGTATTGACCACTGAGGCAATGATAATACATAAACAACGTTACATTCCTACAGTTAAGCATGTTAGAGTAATTGTACTTTTTTGTAAATCCACTCATACCCCACCCCCGGGGGAGGTACGAGAATGTTAATATTGCCTTGCAGACATACACATATATACTAATCATATACCAAAGTTTCAAGTTTGACCTATTATGGTGTATTAAAGAGGAGATTGTGTCAATTACGCAGAGATGGATGCACGGAATAAACAATTTCGGAACTTTCTTCAAAAGTGTGGGGATAACAAAGTAAAGATTGCCATGTGTCCCTTTAAAGGATCTTTCTTTTTGTTATATGTATATAGAGGATCTTACATGAGTACTTGTTCATTATTGAATTTATTAAACGAGTTGGCAAAATGCTATAATGTGAGGCTCTTGCTGAGCATTATATCATTTTTGCTAACAAGTTTAATAAATTCAATAATGAATGAGAACGAATGTTAGATTCTATTTATCAAATAACTTATAATGTCACATTACATCAGAAAACGTACATCAGGGCAAGAAAATTTGTTTCTCAGTTACTCGTCCTACGCAATATTTAAATGGCCAAATTGATAAATTGTTAAAGAATTTATCTTTTTTTCTACTCGTCCTGCATCAATGAGCACTCGTCATAGCGAGCGGACGAGTGGAATTTTCGTGCCCTGGTACATTGACGTGACGTCCAAGACGTCATTATGCCCCCCTTCCCGCAGGTTGGGGGCATATGGCTTTGTACAGGCTGTCGGTCGGTCCATCCAGAAATCTTCTTGTCTTTGCGAGAACTCAAGAACAGCTGGCACTACAAACTCGAAACTTGCCAGGAATGTTTGTGCCATGGAGTAGTTGTGCACCTCCCCTTTTGGGTAGATTCGCATAAGAAATGTGGTTGCCAGGGTAACAAAATATATAAAAAAAATGTCGGTTGGTCGTTCCATCCCAAAATCTGTCTTCTCGCTAACTCAAAAACAGCTTGAACTACAAACTCGAAACTCAGCAGAATGTTTGTGCACCTCTCCTTTTGGGTAGATTCGGATAAGAAATGTGGTTGCCATGGTAACAAAAGTTGTAAAAAATCACTAAAAATCGCTTGTCTTCGCGATAACTCGAGAACAGCTGGCACTACAAACCCAAAACTCGGCAGGAATGTTTGTCTCACGGTCTAGTTGTCCACCTCCCCTTTTGGGTAGTTTCGCATAAGAAATGTGGTTGGCATGGTAACAAAACTTGTAAAATATCACTAAAAATCATTTGTCTTCATGATACTCAAGAACAGCTGGCACTACAAAACTTGAAACTTGCAAAAAAAAAATCGCTAAAAATTGCTTGTTATTTTTTAAAACTATTTTGGCTGATGGGTTCAATTTTTTAAATATTTTTTTTCTTTTATTTTGTTTTTGATTTTAAATATTTTTTGATTTTTTTTTTTTTTTTTTTTTAGTTGATTAACTTTTTTCTATTTTTTTCCCCCCTTTGTTGGATCAATTTTACATAGAGTTATAGGGAAGAACTTCAAAATCTTCTCTGAAACTACAAGAGATAAAGGTTTAATTTTATTTAATATCAGCTTTTGGATCCTCTACCAAGTTTGTTCAAATGGTGAACCTGGGGTCAAATTTGGGCCCCGCCCCGGGTGTATCCAGTAAAAAGATACAGGCCCTAGTGGGCCTATTGTTCTTAATATACAAGTATGTTGTGATGTTTCTATATTTAAACCTAAAGAACATATTAATTTAAAATTAATTTTTAAATTACCTCCCTTTATTGAATGAATATTAAGATTAAATTTGATTCTAATTAAAAAAAATACATGAGCCACAACACACGAAAACGTCCCTTCGGACGTTTAGACCACAACGTTATAAAGTAATAATTTATGACGTCGGCCGGTAATCAGTTAATTACTAATCAAATTTCTCGTCACTTCCGTGTTTTACCTAATTATTATATCATAGGGAATATGTTTTCTTAATATAAATAGTTGATACTATAGAAAATGATAATTGTTTATATTTTTTGTTGTTGTTTAATCAACGACGTGGTCCGCTACGCCGACTTCAATGTCAAAATTAATGGCGAGTACAATCTTTAATTTTCAAATTGAGATAAAATCATTTTTAACTGAGATATCAACATAAAATAAAGAGATTTTTAAAGAGAACATCACCGTGTTTCATAAACATCAAAAACCATAAAATGTCAACATTTTGTCTGAAGGGTCGTTTTCGCGTGTTTTGGCTCACATCTATGATTTATTTTCACTCTTTAAACTATTGAATAATTTTGACATATAGGATACATTATTTTGATGAAGAATATGCAAATTAAGCAACCCATGAGAAAGCTAAATGTAAAATACCATCATATATATAAGGATAACTGCCTTGATACATAATGTATATGTAAAAACTCACTAAAACATCTGGCACTCACAACTTGGCAGTAAATGTTTGTGTCATGGTTATTGAAGGGTGGGCATATATGTTTTACAAATATTTCTTGTTAACGTTGTTATACCACTAGTGGAATATCGAAAATATTGAATGTTATTATTACACTCCCACACCGCATGTTATGTGATAAACCTATATATAGCTCTCAGTTACACTTTAAAATTTGTAAATGATCTATTCAAAAAACTAGACCAAACTCCATGATTAAAATCACAGATATATGATAGTTGTAGAAGTAAATAAGGTAGAGCTGTAGGGCACTGAATATTACAGCGGAAAGACCTAAGGTTAGGATGATGGACCTATATAGGCATGTAGTATCAGTATAATCTGAAGACGCATGTTGATAATGAAGAGTAAAAACATGATTAAAACATATTATTACAATTCTATGCATGAACGATCAGGATTTCTCAGTGAAAGAATATTCATAATCAATATTAACAACTAACTCCGAACACAAAAATAACTAACTGTGGCATTGAGTCATGACGTCATTACAGCGTTGCTGACACGTCATCCTCCGATAACGTTAAATAAAATAAAACTTTTCGGTTAAAATCATACACAAAGTGCTTTAAAATATAATAAATACATTTTAATTGCTGTGTTCGATTACATAAACATCCTTCACTCGATGGTAAGTGTGTTTATTTTTTCACTCACTCCCATCCATTCGTTTGCGAAAATAATCCCACTTCTACCATCTCGTGAAGGATTTCCCTACAATCGAATCCAGCAGTTAAATAATCTCTATTTATTTTGAAGTTCCACTATGTCAATTCCCCTTTTACGTTTCTAAATTATTGCTCAGGGAGAAGCTTTCTAGATTATCCTAAATAGTGTGTTAATTAATCGTCCATTAATCAACAGTTTGATCATTAATCTACACAGGCCCGCGCAAGATCTAGTCTGCACATGGTAAGATTGGCCTATCATTAATGATGACTAATTCTATTACTATAACTATTAATGTGTGATCACTATGTTGTTTCACAGTTCCAGTAACTTATCTACAGCTGTGGCTCAGTAGATGTCCGGTAGACTTTGGTTTAAACATATTTTATTTCGAATTAGTGCATAAGTACATTTAACAGTGTACTAAGTAAAGGATTAGAATGAAAGAAAACTTATAAAGTTCCTCTACTTGGAGACTTTGAATCTGGAGATCACTGGTTCGTCGATGGGCTAAACACTATAGATTCCTTAGCCTTGTCCGTCAGAGGTTGATGTAAACCAGGCAGTCCGGTGTATTTGATTCTAACTTCCAAGCATGTGAAAGATACATATATGACTCAATTTGATAAAAAGATAATAAGAGTAGGGCAGACTTCTATGTATCCCCTCCTCTATCTGGGATTGCGTTAAATAACCTTATATAATGTGTTGATCAGTTGTTAAATATCAAAAAAATAGTCTTATTGCTGACAGATGATGTAACAGAACTCTTTGTTTGGGTTGTAAATAAGTGCAGACAACAGGTCACTTAACCTCCTACCATTTCCATGTGCCGGCTATTTTGGCAACATTTAAGTATTATAACATATATTTATATGAATTTGACACTTCCAGTTGAAAAGAAAAAAGCGTATCATTTTGGATATCCTTCACTTTTTAAGGAGAAGGAGCCACTGCGCACGCATTCAATGTGTCTTAACAAAAAACGGCTACTCCGCTGTCTGAAAATACACTGATGTGCCCTTTTTGTTTATCAATATCATTCTCCCAAGGCACATTGTTGGTACTGTAGCGAGGGAAAATAATGTGAATATAAGAATTGATTCATATTTTTTTCAGCATCTATGAGGTTTAACGCATCTTATTGAATATCCCATTTACTAAAATAAATGCCAAAAAAATGTGAATCCGTTCTTAAAAAATGAAAAAAATGATGACTCAGATTTGCCTTCCGCATACTTGTAAAATAAAGATAAAAACAAAAACAAAACAATTTGTGAAAATTACCCTAAATTAATGCATAATAATATCTACATATTCCATTTAAACTTGCAGTTAATCTCCATGACTTTGATACTCAGAGTGACATTGGTATGACTATATTTAACTTTCGCTTTTTTCCGAATTGTTTTTATTTATGTCACTGGGGCCTGCAAACAGGTGGCACAAAGCTGTTCTAGTTATTATTGTTTGCATGTTTTGTTTTTTGTTTGTTTCACATGTGTACATGATGTTTGCTAGTTTGCATGAACACATGGCTATTTCTTTCCAGACACTTAAGAATGCATGTTATTCCCCTTATCCATGTTATCATTGTCATTGTTTCCCCTTACCTGAGACAGGAAATTAGGTAGCAATCAATAAATGAAGTTCCCCCATCTCCCTTTGTTCTTCATTGTATTTTACAAATAAAAACAAAATATTCTAAAAATGCAGCATAATTCACCAATGGACATGTATACATATATGTATGTTCCACTCTACACTTTGAAGGGTTGGGGTGAGGTTGTGTATGTCATCAGAACCCCTAGCTCATTTGTAGCTTTTACCCCCACCCCCACTCCAAAAATAAACTCTTATTCTGGATCTACACTTGAAATTGGACCAACAATTGTTTAACAAAATTGGACTATAACTAATCTGAATACTTTGGTAAACTACTGCCCCAACCTCCCTTCTCAGAATTTGGCTTAAAGGATCCTACCGATGAGAATTAGATGAGCATTTGTGAAATGTACGTACCTAATTACTGTTGGCATGTCTCAACTCTGTGGGGGAAACAATGACCTTGCAATGCACTAAATGTTCAAAGTTTTATTATTCATTCACTATTCACTTTTACATACTCAGAAACATTACCATTAACAATCTGCAACTTTATCTGTTGGGTTTGGTGATTTCAAAGTAACCTTTCTCTATATTTATATATATTTATCAGGAGTGTCACTACTTCCTGATTTATTTGTACCATCGTAAGTCTACAATCAGGTACCAATAATGAAAGGGACGCGCGGCAGTCTTTTTTTTGTAAAACTAACAGCAACCTGCTACTCACTCAGTTTTTCTATTGTAAATATTCCAGTACCATTCTCAAATTGAATTATCTATGGTTTATTTAGCTTTAGCCTATTATAGGTCATCGGGTGCACCTCTTGCTTTGCTGTGGTGACGGGCCATTCGTGTATATATATATGAGACATATGAGATGTATATTGCATAAATAAGAGAATTAAAAAAATTGCTGCACTTTATAATAAGGCAAACAAATCTTTTCTACTAGATTCATAAGCTAAAAATGTAAAACCACCCACTGTTTTCCTATTAAGCATTCAATGTAAGTAGTGGCATGTTAAATAACTGCAGAAAACACATGTATCAGAAATCAAATGAAATTCATTCTTCTTTTTTTCTGTCTTGGTAAAATAAAGAAAAGATTTTATAATTTTGAACTGACAAATTATAGGGGGTATAATTATAAAAATTCTCCCATCATCTCCTTAGTCTATTCCATCTAAAATGAGGAAAAAAACAAAAAAACATAATGTTTGTCTATAATTTCAGGTGGTTACAGTAGTATGATTACTCCGAGGCAGCATACAAACCTCTCACTCCCACCTGCAGAGGAAAATACAATGAATGAAATGAACGCCCGACCCCGACGCAGCATTTCCGAGCCCAATCCGGTCATTACCAATCGACCAATCACATCAAAGCCGCGGACGTACGGTGACGGAGCTAAGCGTGAATACACTTTAACAAACAGTAACACTATGGTGTTTTCGGCGGACAATAGCAATTCCCGGCCCATAGGTGTGGGGAGTACACGCGCAGTTGGCGGGAGTAATAAACGGACTGGGGGTACACTAGCTGAAAATAGACGTAGAATAGCGGCCATACTCGGCAGAAAATAGCAAAGAATTCTATAATCAAGTGTCAGTTGTATGAAGAATGTGTTATTTAATAATCGATACAAATCGATGTCTTCAATTTCATAAAACTCCAGTAGGTATAACAAATATCTCGCCAGTCCAGTGTAAATGGACGTAGGATAGCAGATATACATGAGTATATTAGTGGCACTGGGAGTGTGATTTGTTACTCTGAATTAATACAGTAACTTAGTAATGATGCACTTGGAATTAAACACACATCAGGGTGATTATGAGATTTTATAAAAGGTGATATTTAATCATTTGTAGGAGTAGCTTTGAACTACAAGCCTTAACCTATTTAAAGGGGTCAATGCACTATTTTCAAACACACATTTGTTTAAAAGGGCTCTGAGATATGACTTATTGAAAATTTGCAAAGAGCTCTGAACAACTTGAAAAAAGCTGAAAGAATTATCAAAATACCATTATATAAGCGATATGACCCATTGATAATTTGCAAAGAAACATAAGTGAAGGCGACCACCTTGGAACAATGACGCCATCGCGCCATTTTACCATATATGGCATATTGAGAAAATATAGTTTAAAGCATAGAAAGTCAATGTAATTGAAAAATAAGCATACAATTGATACATTTTCCATTTGTATATTTATTTTTAATCAATTTGCAGTGAATTTCTTTGCTTTAAAATATATATGGTCAATATGGAAAAATGGCCCGATGGCGTCGTCGTTCCAAGGTGGCCGCCTTCATTTATGTTTCTTTGCAAATTATCAATGGGTCATATCACCTTTACTTTTCATAGTATTTTGACAGTTCTTTCAGCTTTTTTCAAGTTTTTCAGAGCCCTTTTAAATATCAAAGTGTTGCTTGAAAATAATGCATCAACGCCTTTAAGTACCCCAAAAATACATGCTGTTTCCGTTCATTTTCATTACAATGTTTTAACTGTTTTTTTTATGATCCCCGAAAGTTTTCGAGTGAGCATATAGTCGCCACTTTGTCCGTCCGTCCTTCCGTCCATCCCATTTTTGTCGGAGCATAACTTAAAACTACTGATGAGACTACAATGAAACTTCCAGCAATGATAGAGGGCAATGAGAGGAATTGCCGAGTGCAAGAACTTTAACTCTGTCTTCATTCAAGATAGAGTTATTGCCCTTTGTAATTTTATACTTAGAATTCTTGTCCGATGCATAACTCAACAACTACTGATGGGACTACAATGGAACTTCACACTATGATAGAGGGCAATAAGAGGAAATGCAGAGTGCAAGAACCACAACTTTGTCTTCCTTCAAATTAGAGTTATTGCCCTTTGTAATTTCATACTTAAATTCTTGTCCAGAGCATAACTTAAACGCATCTAATGGGACTACAATGAAACTTCACGCAAAGAAAGAGGGCAATGAGAGAAAGGGCAGAGTGCAAGAACCGTAACTATGTTTTCATTTAAATTAGAGTTATCACCCTTTGTAATTTTATACTTAGAATTTTTTTCTGGAGCTTAACTTCAAATCTACTGAATATGGGATTGCAATGAAACTTCACACAATAATAGAGGGCAGTGAGAGAAAGTGCAGAGTGCAAGAACCGTAACTCTGTCTTCATTCAAATTAGAGTTATTGCCCTTTGAAGTTTTATACTTAGAATTCTTGTTCGGAGCATAACTTCAAAACCACTTATGGGACTGCAATGAAACTTCACACAATGATACAGGTCAATGAGAGGTAGTGCAGAGTTCTATAATCGTAACTCTGTCTTCATTCAAAATAGAGTTATTACCCTTTTTAATTTTATTCTTGTAATTCTTGTCTGGAGCATAAGTCAAAAACTACTAATTGAACTGCAAATTGAATACTGCCGGGTGATACAAGGCCATATGATAAGTTGAGAATACACTTTGGGGAGCATCAATCGGTTCTTCTGATTTTCTTGTTTTTAAATGTGTACATTCAGTTGGTTTTGTGATAGCGTTTGAAATTCTGCCTTTATTTAAATGCTCGGAACCTCGTTTTTGAATGCAACTGAATGTATTAAAAGTGTGCAGAATAGAAAAAATGCATTTGAGTTTGTGCGTGCAGAGTTCAACACTTACAACATCTCCTATGGCTAACACAACAATTACTTTTGCCCAACTCACAATTTTTTAAGTTCCAAAAAATGTAAAAACAGTACAAGTTGTATGTCAATAATTATACACTTAGCCTTGTCCATTAGGGTAGAAATATTGTTCATTGGTTGCATGCATTTCAACAACAACAACAAAATGCACTTCAGTGTTCACGTCATTTAGCTTTTTAAAAATGCATCCATTGTTCATTTTGCACTACTAGAAAGACACTTGGCGTTTATTTTGGATTTAGTTCATAGATTGTGAATTGTTCCATTCATTCTCATTCTGGGTATATTCTTTATTCATTCTACTTTATTTGGGGTACTTAATCGAATTAGGGCCTATAGTTAAAGTCCTATCATGCCATATATTATACTGTGAGATTGAAGTTTGAACTATCGATTTGGTTAAATTAGCAAGATTTGTTAGATCTATACAGATAAAAAGCTCCACTTTCTATATATAATATTTGATCACTGTCAACATGAAGCTTATTTCATCCATCTATGCTGTATATACAGAGTTTTTCAATTCTTCAAAGTGCCATGTAACGCAAATAAAGTGAATAATAATGATAACATACAGTGAGCATACCCTGGGAAGTAAATCAGTAACAAACTTTTGTTAGGCAAGAATTAGAATTAGACCGCGATGGCGTAAGAATGACTGAGGATCAGTTAGACTAATGCTAGCCTTTCATTTGTCTGGTATTTGTCTGGTCGAATCTTAGGATGGCAGGAGGTATACAGTACTGGTTCTACCCAGGAAAAAATCATTTGTTCAGTAAAACTAGAACTTAGCTGCATTAAAGATTGGTAAAATGTACAAAGGACAACACCTAAAGAAGAGAGAAATGTGAAAGAAGGGCTCTGCAAGTTACCAATCTTCTTCAGATTGTTATTAAAAAATGTGATTATTTATTTTAACGGCCATAGTTATTATAATATATGTTGCCAGAATGTTTTAAATGTTATTATATTTATTGACAAAAGCCATTTACCATGTTTATTTATACAGTTATAAAATGATGTTGCAAGTTTTTTTTCCAATGTGTGCAGTGAAAATGACATCCACACTCTACAGTAGTGCCCATTACGGGTGATATGGCTCACGGTTGCACTCATTATTAGACAAACATAGATGACATTTGTTCCAAATCTCATTTGACATCTGTCAACATTCTTGACATTGGAACATACCGTAACTGCGTTATCTTTATACTCAGGTCACTGGGGTTGACAGGGACACATTTGTTAAAGAAACAACTTTGTACGGCATGTGAGCTTTATTTATATAATTTTTATATGACCCCTCAACCAACAGGAAGGCATTCACTGGTCTATGACCTCTTGTTCAACAAAATGGCACTAGTGTATTCTGCCTTCAACGGCTCGAATAATGCAATCTTTATAACAATTTATTTAAAAACTTGCAGTTCAGGGTGAGAAGGTTCTAGGCCCATTTTCCATATTTTATCTCGATGTACATGGAAGATGAGCCTGGCATGTTCATGCCTTTTAGGCGCCATATAACCTTTTCATGTGTTGGTGCGTCTTAAAACCCCAATTAAATTCAATTAAAAACTTGCTGAACTTTGCTTTCAGTTACTGCATCTATAAATGAAAATAATTGTATGAAATACTAAGTTAGACAAATCCTTTACTAGGTGTTATAACTTATTGAACGTAACCTTCATTTTTGATGCAGGCCAACTCCTCACAGTTAATGAAATAATTAATTGATCTCATATTTACTTAAATGTATGCTGTTTGTTATAACTTTAAAAAGTAGTTTTTTTCCGATTTCAAATCATTTAACGGGCATGGTTTCCGAAAATAGTAATTATGTCGTGAGTCCAAATTCACCAATAATAAAAACTGACTATTTGCAGGCGGTCTAGACTATTTTAGTCATCTCTGTATCTTTATAGTTATCATTATGATGTGTTTTAAAGAAGAAAACTTCAGGAAACTTGGAAACTATGACATCACCGAAGACATATAAATTTACAAAACAGATAACCTGCTGCAATGATCGAGCATAAACAACCATTTCTGAAAATGGAAGTGTAAAACGAATTCAAAATATATTTTTTCATCGCAGTTTTAAAATTTTGATCAATTTAAGCGCATCCCGTCTCAAAATTGTCTTATATAAGGAAACAAGGGCCAACCAGTTCTTATCCAGGAAGTTAAAAATTTCATCAGAACTCATTTATATTAAGGAATACCTTGATACGGTTTATTCAGTAGCTTATGTTGCCACTGACCGTTCCAATGTGGTGCCACTGTTGTCAAACCATTTACATTTGGTTATTTTATAAACGCATGTATAGTTTCAAGTACTTGTTAAACATTGTATGTTTTTGGATGGTTGTGTTCTGTAAATGCTTCACTTCCTGTTTCACTTTTGCGTCTACTTTCAAGTTTAATTTTGTATAAATCAGTTCTTAGAATATAATTGATATATAGTCTGTGATAATTTATATATTAACATTCCGTCCAAGATGTGATAATTTCAGGCATTGATTTCAGTTAACGAGTACTGCGTTAGATGTGTACATTAGGCCTTTATAAACAAATTGCTACCTGATATTTCAAATTAGGGGTCTGGCCAGATTTTTTTATATTATTATTTCTTTAAAAGAATTTGACCTATGTTCATGAAACTTTACATAGATCTTCATCTTACCTAAAAGAATGTCGTTACATATGTCCAATAACTCTTACTTTTATTTCGGCAGAGTTATGCCCATTTTTGTAAAACTTCAACCTGCAACCTAACCAAGCTCGTAACTGGCCATAACTGGCCATAACTTGAACATTATTTGATAGATGTTCATGAAACTTCAGAAATATTTTCATCTTATCCCAAAGAATGTCATTAGACATGCCCAATTACTCTGACTTTCATTTTGGCAGAGTTATGCCCCTTTTTATAAAACTTGAACCTGCAAACTAACCAAGCTCATAACTTGAAAAGTATTGACCTTGCTGAATTATGCACATGGCAGGCGACACAGGTGTTCCAATGAACTTGCTTTAAGTTTTACAAAAAACAAAATCAACATATATGATGATTATTTGCACATTTACGGACAACTGGCAATACAATTGTAATAAATTTTCATGAATTTTCAATAAAAACATTTAAAACAAATGTAATTTATTTTTTATGAGGAAGCCAATTACAAGTATCAGAGTGGGTGGGGATAAAAAATTAATAAATAATTCTCTATGCCCTATTTATTTCGACCTAACCTAGTATGGATCAAGTTTTGTGCCATAGATATTTTTATCAAAGATAAGAATATAGTTAATTGTATTTACTTTTATTTTGTTACATGACCTTACTAGGATTGCATATATTATGAGGAATCTTCAAGTATGGTGGTCTAGTTATGAAAGATAAGCGCTACGTGACTTTTCACAGCGTGTAGGTTTACCTGCGGTCTTGAGTCTTTAACTCCTTTGCTGCCGCAGTCGAAAACCTTGATTTTTACGACCAGTGTAAACCCGGTGTATATGCAACAGAATACCATGCACATACTGTGAAGGCTGATCAGGGTTTACGCTGTTCGCCAATCAGCAAGAATGTTTTTCATTACACTTCATACATACTATCGGAAGGCTTGGATTTGAAAAACGGGCAACATTTGAAATTCGGCAGCATATTCACTCTGTCATCTTGATCGGTTACATAATTATTGGACTCAGTTTTTCATCTAAAATTGAAGAGAAACTCTTATTGTGAGGTAATATATATTTTTTATTGTGGATTTATAAATTGTATAAATCCCCGATTTTCCATCTGAAAAATACGTCAACAAAATGCTTGCATCTGTGAATTTGAGTTTTCATAAAAAAAACACTGTATATGTATGATTTGATTTTATATTTGTAGCATTTGAATGGAAACACATTAGAATCGAGATAACCATGCTAAGATTTTCAATCAGGGACTGTATGTGGTTTGTGTCGCCGTAAAAATGAAATTTTAGACCGTAAAAAAACTCAATTACCATCCCAAATTGAAAATCTTAGCATAGTTATCTCTTAATTATACTAGCCTTACGAGTTACTATTTCACACCATGACAGAGGGACATCTGTATACAGTTAAATGCAACCCATTGGTAATCTATAATAAACTAAGTAGGACAAGTGTTTGACTATCTTGTGATATTAATTTTTTTTTGTTACCATTTTCGTCCATGCATGAGCCCCGTGTGGTTCCCGGGTGCCCCCGTTTGGTCACGGGGCAAAGAATAGGGCCACTGCAGATCCCTTTGGAGGGGTAGGCAGAGGGGTAGAATCCCCCCAAATTCATGTTCATTTTATCAATTTTTATTCATGTTCATTAAAGGTTTTCATCATGTTCCCTGCATTGTTACAGATGCTATCTCGCTCGCATCAAAAGAGCAGTGGCAGAAAAACAATAAACGTGGCTCCAGCCTAAATGGAGTTTCTTCGATAGAATTTGCAGCAACTCTGCAGTTCAGGGTGAGAAGGTTCTAGGCCCATTTTCCATATTTTATCTCGATGTACATGGAAGATGAGCCTGGCATGTTCATGCCTGTTAGGCGCCATATTACCTTTTTATGTGTTGGTGCGCCTTAAAACCCAATTCAGTTCAATTCAATTCGTCCATGCATGGTGTCGTAATTATTGTTAATTTGAGTAAATGTATTGTTTTCAAAAAATGCTTTTGTAAAGTATATTTTGTCAACATGTAGTTTGATAATTACTTGCCTACCTCATTTTCTCGCCTCCCACGTGGTTCCCAGGCAAGAATACAGCTACTGCTTATTGAGACAGTGGGGTAAAATCACCGCCAAATCCCACGAATTCATGTTCATTTTGTTATTGTTGTCATGTTCATTAAAGGTCTTGATCGTCATCCCTGTAATTTTGAACTTTCAATTGTTACTTGAGTGGTGGCAGAAACACTGATCTTGGCTCCAGCGAAATATGAAGTGTTTATTACAGAATTTGCAGCAATTTTGCAGTTCTCTAAGGTGAGTAGGTTCTAGGCCTATTCTGCATATTTTTATCTACCTGTAGATGTATATGGAAAGTGGGCCTGGAATGTTCATTCCTATTGGTGCCATAGAACCTGTTTGTGCTGGTACGCTGTAAAACCCAAACCACCCCATGTCTGATGAAAATTTTCACCCTTTATCTCGATCTCCTTTTGAGGTCGCCGTCCCAATATATATCCAATAAATATATATATAATAATAATAATAATACTGACCTTTGATGCACCCTAAAGTAGTTTTTAGTAGTGCCAACAAAATGGGCTCAAACGAGTTTTCAGTTTCACACCTTTATGTTGGTGTAGGCAAAAAATACGCAAATATCTTACTAAAAACTATCATCACATCAAATGATCAATTCAATTGTCTAGTCATAATTTCCGTTGTTTGTTTTATCATAATTTCTAGAACCATGAGAGTAACTCGAGAAACTCGAAATGAATAGTTCTACTACAGGCAGAAGCAATTTTCAAACATGCAATACCTTCCTCCATGACCTACTTCGAATGAGATATAGGTCATATCCGGTCTCTGCAACAACATGCATCCCCAACTGTTAATGACATGAATTAAATTAAATATCAGAATATCTCTTGGGACTGACACTGGTCAAATAAAATATCTGGACACCTTCACGGTAGTGCTAGACATGTAGCCGTGGCCGTGAGTATGCAAGTGATGCAAAAATGATGTAGATTCATTCTGCACATTGTATGTTTCGAATATAAACCAGGAGTGTTTGGGCCTAAATGTTCATTCCTGTGGAGCCATATGGGTTTTCGTGCGCCGTAAACCCTAATGCAATTGAACTGCTCCATGATTATGTAATATATCTTGCCAGTATGATTCATCATCGTTTAACGTGTTTGGTTTTTTCAAATGACGTCACTTGTAAGTTGTTTCGTCATTTCATAGTTTTTAAATATTCACATGTGTAGTAATAAACATCACATGACGTCCCGCAATGTTCAAGGAAATGAATGAAAATTATTCAGCTCATTTTATTGTTTTTCCTCTCTCTCTCTATATAATTATGTTGATATACCCTGTGTAAAATAATAGTACAGTTATACTATTCATTGTTGTACTATTCAGTTTTACATTTTCATGTTTAGTTTATGTTGAACTGTTCTTAAACAAATTAATGTATACTACTAGTATATACTTCTTTATCATGCAGATATGCACTTTTCTGCCTAATAAAGGGGTGACCTAATACATTTTTCTTTAATATGCACAGGCAAATAAAGCAAATCAATGCGGAATCCCCCGGCTTTTATTGTACTTAACGTTATCTGACGTCATGTTCGTAACGTTGCCTGACGTCATAACAAACAAAAAACAACAACATGCGGCATCCTCGATAAGCGTACCATTCTGAAAAATAGGTCATAATAGTAATTCATACAGAAAATTTGGATAAACTACATGATAAATAGAATATTATGTCAGTGCCTTTTACTATAGTAGCCTCGCCATTCTTCGTTTTCTAAGCCTCGCCTAATAAACTTGATAGTAAAAGGCACTGACATAATATTCTCTATTTATATTCCAAATAATAGTGAGAAAAATAGATGAATGTTTAACATTAAATGAAAAAACGAGTAATAACAGATATGCAACATGTGTGTGCATGATGAATGATTATTGCCTACATTATAGACAGCTATCTTGAAAGCTTTTGCAAAATATAAACTGTGGTTACTTATTGAATGTCATATGTTTTTAATCGTTAGAAATTACATGTGCCTTAAAAATAAATATGTAAGAATTGACTGTCTTCATTTTATTTTATAGTGTATAACCATTACTACTTTAATTCGATTAAAACATACAGAATGGGTTTATACACCACCCACACGCCCGCACTTGATTCTAATAAACGATTTTAGCTCATAGCAGAGCTTGTTTTGATCAGAAGGGCTTATGTCATGATGCAGCACTCTTTTTTTGTGGCGACTACTACTCTAAAACAACTTGGGATTTTCATGAAACTTCACTGGAATGCTGCTCTTGATGTCTAGTTGGTCCTACATTAAAATTTGGTTGACCTGAATTCATTTTGCCACAGCTGAACATATTTTTTAGCTGTGTTGGCCTTCAGCCAAGAGCAGTCTACTGGCAGAATTATGCGATGGCAAGTTGTCTGTCGTCCTTCGGTTAACTTTTGTCTTGTTTACGCGACAGGGACTTCATTATTAATCGAATCTTTACAAAACTTTGTCTGTGTCTTGTATTTCAATGAAAGCTCGAATGAGTTTGAAAACCAGCCAGATCGGATTTGTTACACCAGAGGTATGGCCCTTGTTTTGCTGAAAAATACCATATTAAGCCTTATTTACACTCTAGCACCTTCATTTTGTATTTGATCTTTACGAAACTTTGCCAGTGTATTTATATCAATGGAAGCTCGGACGAGTTTCAAAACCAGCCAGATCGGATAAGTAACACCAGAGTTATGGCCCTTGTTTTGCTGAAAAATGCCATATTAAGCCTTGTTTACACTCTAGCAACTTCATTTTGTATTTCTTACGAAACTTTGCCAGTGTATTTATATCAATGAAAGCTCAGATGAGTTCGAAAAACAGCCACATCGGATCAGTAACACGAGAGTTATAGCCCTTGAATTATTGAAAAATGTGTTAACGTTCTGATGTCAACACTCCAGCGCATTAATTTTTCATCCGATATTTACCAAACTTCATCAGACTGTTAATATCAATGAAAGCTTGGACGAGTTAAAAAAAACAGCCAGATTGGACAAGTAACACCGGAGTTATTGCCCTTGATTTTCTGAAATATGCTATTTGTTGGATTCGATAACACGATCTGGCCTTCATTTTTCATCCGATCTTTTTAAAACTTTACCAGATTGTTGATAACAATGAAAGCTCGGACGAGTTTGAAAATCACCCAGATTGAACAAGTAACACAAGAGTTATGGCCCTTGATTTTTTTTTTAAATAATTGGGAACTTGGGTCAAACTCATGGTTTCTGCTCAATAACTTTTATTAGGAATGAGGTATTGCGATGAAACTTGCAGGGTTATATATGGAAAGGAAGGTCGGGATTGCATTTGGGGCCACTGGGGTCAAGGTCAAGGTCACTGTTACTAGAAAAATAGTTTCCGTTTAATAACGTTTGTTTGGAGTGAGATATTGTGAAGAAACTTGCTGGGTAGATAGCTTCTGTGGAAAGGAAGGTTGGGATTAAAATTGGGGTCACTGGGTTTAAGATCAAGGTAATGGTTACTAAAAATAGAAAAATAATTTCAGCTCAATAACTTTTGTTAGAAATGAGGTATTACAATGAAACTTTCAGGGTATGTAGCTTATAAAGAATGGAGGGCTGGGACGGCGTTTGGGGCTACTGGGGTCAAGGTCAAGGTTGCTGTTACTAAAAATGGAAAAATGGTATCTGCTTAATAACTTTTGTTTGGAGTGAGATATTGCAACACAACTTGCTGGGTAAGTAGCCTCTGTGGAAAGGAAGGTTGGGATTGAAATTGGGGTCACTTGGTTCAAGGTCAAGGTCATTGTTAGCTCAATAACTTTTGTTAGGAGTGGGGAACTGTGGGGAAAATTGCTGGGTTGATAGCTTGCTTTTATGGAAAGAAAGGTTGGGATTACATCTGGGGCGACTGGGTTCAAGGTCAAGGTCACTGTTACTTAAAATAGAAAAAAAAAGGTTTTTGCTTAGTAACTTTTGTTATGAGTAAGGTATCGCAAATGTTTGTTGAACCCGTTTACGGATCTCGACTTAGTGATCAAAATGTCGTCCATGTGTATGTGTGTCAGTTAGTCCGTCCGTTCGTTAGTCTGTGCGTCCGATTTCATTTTTAAATATCTTCTTCGCTAAATGCAAGATTTCACCGAACTCAACCAAAATGTTCATTATATGGATCCAATGTCACATGCACAATTTCGGGTTGCTGTGACCTACTTTCGATGAAATATATGTCACGTCTCTGCTACGACATGTGTATCTAATTCTTTCTTGTAGGATTTTCACCAAACTTCACCGAGATGTTCTTTATATGCATCTAACATCATGTGCAAACTTTTGGGTCGTTGTGACCTACTTTCGACGGAATATAGGTCATGCCCCGTCTCTGCTACGACATGTGTATCTTACCTCTTTCTTGAAGGATTTTTACCAAACTTCACCAGAATGTTCCTTATATGCATCCTACCTCATGTGCAAAAATTTGGATTGCTGTGACCTACTTTCGACAAAACTTAGGTCATATCCGGTCCGCTACGACATACTTATCTTGCTTTTTTCTTCCAGGATGTTAACCAAACTTCACCAGATTTTTCATTATATGCATCTTACTTCATTTGCAAAAGTTCAGGTCACTGTGATGTACTTTGACGAAATATAGGTCACGTCTAGTCTCTGCTGCGACATGAGTATCTTGTTTTTTTCTCGCAGGATTTTTACCAAATCTCACCAGAATGTTCCTTATATGCATCTAACATAACTTTCGAGAAAATATAGGTCACATAATATAGGTCACATCGGGTCTCTGCTACAACATGCATACTTTGACATTGATCCCAGTGACCACAAATGCAATTCCAAGCTTCCTTTCCATATAAGCTAACTACACTGCAAGTTTCGTCGCAATACCTCCTTCCTAACAAAACGTTATTGAGCGGAAACCATTCTCAAAAATCAAATTCAAAAATCATAAATTGTATTGATTTGGAACCTTTACCAAATTGACTGGCATCACATGAAGTTGTCTCTTAACACAATTCATTTTGATTCGAGGTCAATCAACCAACAGCAATTTTTGTTTCATTTAGGACTAACTTGTTACGTCTACTTCTCAGAAACTACTAGTTGTTCCTAAGTAAAATCCAGATTTACCTAGAATTAAAAATGGCCACCATAGCTGAAAATAGATCTTCAAAATGCAATTTTGTGTCAACTACTTCTCAAGAATCATAACCTTTGCCAAAATGACTGGTATGACATGCAGTTGGTCCTAAACAAAATTCATCTTGATTCGATTTCAAACATGGCCACCGGTGGCCATCTTTGTTTACAAGGAGTTATATAGGACACATTTTTGGTGACTGCTCTTCTGAAAGTACTCGATGGGTGTGCATGAAACTTTACAGAAGTGATACCCTGGATTTCTAGTACGTCCTAAGATAGGTGCGATTTATATATGCCTAGTTGTCCAAGCTTTTATTGATATTTACTTTCTAAATAAGTACAGATCAGATGATAAAGCTATGTGTGTGTGGGATCTCGATCACAACGGAAGTATAAATGACGAATCTATAGATATCTGGAATTAAGACCTTATCAGTCAAATTGGAGTTGAATGACACACTTTTTTCATGCTGATAAGGTCTTCCTACTATTGGCACCAAAGTAAAAGGTTACACAGTTTTAGTGAAAGTATTCTGAAGTACATAGCAGTGTTGTTAACCTTAAATTTCGTTTGGAGCTTTATATAAAAGAGGTGAGCAGATTTTGTCATTTGGTTTGAATGCATTTATCTATATTCAAGAACATCTATACATCGATTGCAAACTGATAATTGACAGTTTTTTTATGTGATTCAACTTGACTGCGATTCGTAGGCAGCCTTTTGCCCTTAGCTTAGTGCCAATCATCAGCCAAGTAAGCAATGAGAAATGCCCTTGTGAAGATACTGGTAAAGTTGTTGTTGTGTTGTTGATGATGGTTATGATGATTGATGATGATGATGATGATGATGATTGATGATGATGATGATGATGATGATGATGATGATGATTATCGGTTGTTGGTTTAAAATATGTTATTGCAACATTTACATTTGTTTGCAAAAGGGTTGAGCCAAAAGTTCTACAGCATTAGTTCCGGCCCTTCACTATACAGTTTGTTTACACAAATCAATAGTATGATGATGGTGATGATGATTGATGAAGGCAGTAATTATGATTGATAATATAAAAAATGACGACTGCCGATTAATGACTATGATGATGATGATGATGATGATGATGATTATCGGTTGTTGGTTTAAAATATTTTATTGCAACATTTACATTTGTTTGCAAAAGGGTTGAGCCAAAAGTTCTACAGCATTAGTTCCGGCCCTTCACTATACAGTTTGTTTACACAAATCAATAGTATGATGATGGTGGTGATGATTGATGAAGGTAGTAATTATGATTGATAATAAAAAAAATGACGACGGTGCCGATTAATGACTATGATGATGATGATGATGATGGTGATGACGGTGGATGATGATGATTGATGAAGGTCTCACACCTCAATTAATTTTCAATATGGTTACTGTACAGCGTTTTCCAACAACTGAGTTTCAAAGCTGGGCAGCAGACATTGTTTTTGGTTTAATATCTTAATAAAATATATAAGTTACCAAGGTTGGGTTTGTTTCTCGCTCGTGTTTATGTTACCTCTATGGAAAATACAAAATTCATACACTATCTAGCTGAATATGGGGTGCTTAGGTCAAACACGTCTGAAATTTGAATGACACCTCATATCAACATGGGGTTTTCTGTATCATCTGCCTTTTACACTGTAGATGTATGCTAAAGCAAAGAATAACGTATTTTTCAAATTAAAAATTGCCTAAAATTGAGAAAAAATAGAATTATTTTCTGTTTTCCTTTTGTCTCTAGGTCCTTGAGCTTTCAGGGGAGAGGAGATAATAGAGGTGTGATAAATGAAGGTAGTAATGATGCTTGATAATATAAAAAAAAATGATGATGTTGCCAATTTATGAAAATGATGATGGTGTATATGATAATGATGATTATGATGATGATGATTATGATGATGATGATGATGATGATTGATGATGATGATAATGATGATGATGACTGATGACGATGATGATGATTGTGATGATGAAAATGATGATGATTGTGATGATTTGGATGATGATTATTAATCACATGAAGACGATGAATATGACAAATTGGGATGCCTATAATGATGACGTATGGTGATGATGATTGATGGTGAAGGTGATTATAACCGATGATGAATTGAATTGAATTGGGTTTTAAGGCGCACCAACACATGAAAGGCTAAAGCTCTCGGGCTGATATGGCGTCTCAGGCCTGATATAGGGTGTAATATGAAAATACCCATTTATTATTCTCTATATGTTTTTGTTAACTGAATAACAGAGTTATTATATGATGTTATTAGTTAAGTGTTTTCATAATGACCCAGTTATTGGTCCAAGGACTGTCATATTGGCCAAAGGCCGAAGGCCGCGGGCCAATATGACAGTACGAGGACCAATAACCGGGCCATTATGAAAACACTTAATGAATGACATTTTTATTAATTAACTACTTAATATCGATCTTTATTCCTATGTTTTAAATATCATTTACAGGTAAGAAAAAACAAGAGATATATGTTCAATATAACATTTAATAACAAGTATCTGTTCCACTGTTAACGCTCGATGGCACACACGAAAATCACACACGAACGTGATAATAGCTATATTTCAGTGAAGTCGATGTAACCGAATTTACAATTAAATCAAACCTTAATTATTTTGATTGTCTACATTACATAGGCGAACATAGCTGCGACGTTGTTTTTTTTCTCTTCAAAATGTCGTCCTTAAAGAAAACAGAGCCTTGGTCATATTGGCCGTGTTGGCTTATCCAATCAGATTGCTTGAATTTCATATTGGCCGAGTTTTCTCATATTGGCCGAGTTTCTCTCCATATTGACCTTGTTTTTACCATATGATGCGTGCAGTTTCCTGCACACCACGGCAGATATTAAGTAGTTAATTAATTATATGATGTTATTAATTAAGTGTTTTCATATTGGCCGAATTATTGGTCCAAGGACTGTCATACTGACCCAAGGTCGAAGGCCGCGGGCCACTATGACAGTCCCAGGACCAATAACTGGGACAATATTTTGACATGATTTGCGTTTATTTATAGTAGCGTTAATTCAATTAATTTATAAATTGATAAGCGAGCGTTAATGACGTCACTTAACGTTAATGACGTCACTCAACGTGAATGACGTTACTTAAGCTCATATTGGCGAGTTTTTTCATATTGGCCTTGTTTTTTCATATTGGCCGACTTCCGGTTCATATTGGCCGAGTTTGCGTCGCATTATGTGTAGAGTTTCTAGTAAAACATGGCTAATATAGTTTAGTTAATTAATAATATGATGTTATTAATTAAGTGTTTTCATATTGGCCGAGTTATGAGTTCAAGGACTGTCATATTGGCCCAAGGCCGAAGGCCGCGGGCCAATATAACAGTCCGAGGACCAATAACTAGGCCAATATGAAAACACTTAATTAATGACATTTTTATTAATTAACTACTTAATATCTCTCTTTATTCCTATGTTTTAAATATCATTTACAGGTAAGAAAAAAAAAGAGATATATGTTCAATATAACATTTAATAACAAGTATCTGATTCAACAATTTCTACTGTTACCGCTTGATGGCGCGTGGGAAAATCACACACGAACTTGATAATAGCTATATTTCAGCGAAGTCGATGTAACCGAATTTTAAAATAATCAAACCTTAATTATTTTGATTGTCTACATTATATAGGCGAACTAGTTTATCATCGAAAAGCTGCGACGTTGAGTTTTTTCCTTCAAAATGGCGTCCTTAAAGAAAACAAAGCCTTGGTCGTATTGGCCGTGTTGGCTTATCCAATCAGATTGCGTGAATTTCATATTTTGCCGAGTTTTTTCATACAGGCCGAGTTTCTCTCCATATTGGCCTTGTTTTTACCATATGATGCGTGCAGTTTCCTGAAAACCACGGCAGATATTAAGTAGTTAATTAATAATTATTATTATTTAAATGGTTTATTGTTCATGAGAACTACTTGACGGTTCGCTTTACACCGTTTATAGCGGAATGTTTTCAGTATTCTGCGAAGGTGGGATTTACTGCTACTGTAACCAATTTTCTCTCGTAAAGGTGATTTGTCATTAGTGAGCGTCGGCTGGATCCTTTAGTACGTGTACACGAGCTTGATAGTCCTCTGGATGACAACCTCATCGAAGTCGTCAATGTGTCAAACACATCTTTTCCCGCTATGCACTTAGCAGTTGACCTTGCCTGAGCATCCTTTAATGGTGGGGCAATTTGTTTCATCGATGCCAGTGACAGCCGAGGTTCGACCTAATGGCCTCGTTAAGCCAAGGCCCACCCAATGGCCTCTTTATTGTGGTAAACTCAATCCTTCTTTCATCTCGTCTTTACAAAACTCACTTATATTTTGGACTAAATCTCTAGCATCTTCGCTGTATCAAAAACAGGTAGCTTTCAGTTCGGATATGACTATAAATGAATATCGACTATAAATGAATATCGACGATATATAACAAACACGATACTTATCGAAGACTGCACAGAATTTAGTGCCACGTGATCGTTTTTGATCGTGGTCTGAACTGGACTGTGGTATAACAATGTACAGTTCACTTAATATAGGCTAGCTGACAGCATGCCTTTGAAAGGGACACCCCTAAGAAATGAACTTACCCAAAATTCATTATTCGGTCACGGCTCACATAATCCAGATGGTAACATTTGGTACCAACGAGGCCCACGATACTACCTTTAGGTGTAGAGTCGCGGGAATATTGGTTACCAACGTTCTACCTATCGGCGAACCAACGGCCGATGATAGCCGATGGTTACCGAGAGTGCGTTCGGTAACCGATCGGAGAACCCTGAACGCACCCATTTAAGTTTCATTCTATTCTACTCTATTCTGTTGATGGTATTGCGTAATTCGCCAAATTAAAGGGCTTCCGAATAATGAAGGTTAACCATGGGTACAACGACCATATTTTTATTTTTTGATAATTTTGTAAATAAACATCTATATAATTAATACCATTTACAAGCTTGTCTTCTTTTGTTTCAGATTCAACAATGAAAGTTTCTATACTCGCAATCACCCTGATGTGCACGGCTGTTCGGCACGTGCTTAGCCACAAATGCGTGTGTAGTGACCACGAAACCCGATCAGTGTTCCCGTGCATGCATGAACTGTTACCGTTTAGCGGAGAACTCCGAAACGACATGTATGACGAAAATTGCATGCCTGAGGCACTGGACGTGGTCGCGAAAAATGGATGGTTTGCAGGAATATTTTATGGCGGGGTATCTATTCCAACTTTCATTACTCTTGAAAATGCTGTACCTACTTACGTCAACATAAATATACTGACGGTCAATGAAACCATTAACTCCACATGTTTATGCTGTTAGATTATTCGCAAACCATTTTTTTTTAAATACTGAATCTTGATTACTTGCCCTCAATGGTTTATTCTCTTGTTGCTCTGGCTTCTGCAAAGTCACTGAGTACCTTCTTTGTGGCTTTCTAGGCTATTGTTTTTTGTATTTATATATACACGAGCATCTTTGTGTTTTACTTATATTGCCTATTAATGCTGCCTTGTTTGTTAGAGAATAGTTCATGGCGGGGATTTCTTTATTTAAACACTGTCCAGTTTTATTGGGTTGACAGTAGGGTAAATGTGAGGTTTGATGCACCCTAGAACCTGGTTTAACCCCCAGCGGCTTTTTTTGCCACTGACCTTTCGAAGGCGGTATCCCTATTGTCAACCCTTTTGTGTTTGTGATGTCTTATTTGGCCTTTCATTCATTTTTAAATGTGTTCTTTGTTTCTGTGTGTGTTTGTGGTTGACTGTCGTCCTTGAATGCTACATTTCCTGTTCGACTTTTATATCTATGTTTACATGTTTATTTGTAGGCTTTTATGACAAGTAGTTACGCAGTTATTTAACCTTGTAATTTAACATTGTTTACTATGGATACTCATAAAATTAAAATGGTTCCACTAAATTTCAAGCTGCATTAATCTGTATCAGAATAAATTCCAATTGGTTTTACTGTCCTTTTTATTGTTTGACTTCTGACAGTATTATGCAATGAATGTTTCCAAGAAAATGATTTCTTTGTGCAATGTAACTGAAGAAATCAGGAAATACACGTGCATTTCATAACAACAATGTGGAATGCACTAAATCCAGATATGCACGTAAAGAAATATTAAATGTAGACTCGTTATATCATGTTTTGTCCAAAATGCCTAAAATTCTAACATTTAAAAAAGAATTTGTTTTATGGTGCGTTTTCATTGACTGTGGGTATATATAGCAAACGATGCACGTTTTCGTCATTTTACGAGGGTCATTCAATAAGTTCTGTCACTAACGCGCTTTAACAATTATGTGCTCATTGTGAGTGTTGATGTTTGGTACCAAATGAAAAAGAGTTTCAATACCATTCCATTGATGGTAAAACGAATGCTGTATCTTTTGTGTGACGAAAGTTATGGAACATTTAATACACATCACTTATACATACTGAGGCATTTTCGTCCTGAGTTTTTGTAAGTATGTTAATTGTTACTTTTTTAAATCTCTGGTCTCCTTAAATACTTGTCGAAGACCTTTGAAATTTCTCATACATTACCAGTTCTATCTGTGCATTACAAGATTCAGAATGTAAGCATGGTAGATGAAAAGGCATTGTCTTAGAAATTAACTTTTAAAGCTAACGTGTAAAATTAATTTAATGATAAATGGACATTAAATGGAAGGGCAGTCTTCTGAAATAGCGTTGTTGGATGATCAATATTTTCACTAAACATTTTACAAAATTCTACAATAATGTGTACATATGAAATTTAAACACTGAAAGGATTTGTAAAAAAATATGAAAACATTTTAATACTATGAGAATAATTACGACATTTAAAAGATATTGGAACATTTTCGTAAACAAAATGAAGAAAATCAGTGTTATTTCTGCTAAAATTAAGGGATATGCGTTCACTCATATCTGGTTTGCAGCAAGACCTTTCCGAATTCTCGACAATCATTTCATGGATTATGGGCGAATAGCAACAGATGGAGTACAAGAAAATTTAAAAGCATAGAATTATTCAAATATGTTTTACAACGTTTTGTAACAAGGACATTTTCAGAGGATGCCAGTATCCAAAAGGTGTGTTAGGGGGAGGTAATTCGGGGGTATAAATAACCGGAAATTTTTCATTTTTGTTGTGGAATTTAAGAGAGCGATCCCAGTAGTACTATAAATACACTACTTTATCTCAGTGTAATATCCAGTTCAAAGGTTATATGCCTAGTGACAGAACTTTTTGAAGCACCCTCCTAAATATCAAAATGCGCGCCAGGAAATCAAGCAGCGTTGTAAAGCTGTTAGTCACCTGTTTGAAATGACATATGTACCTATATACATGACGTATGTACCTATTTACATGACGTATGTACCTATACACATGACGTATGTACCTATACACATGACGTATGTACAAACTTTTCCCACTATGTCCTTAAAATTATCAAAATAAAATAATAAAATATTTCCTGCGAGTTTATATTGTGCCAGATTAATACCGGGTGGGTGCAACTTGAAGGTCATCATACCATGGGCCGTAGGACCGCGGTTTCGATGCGTTTCAAGGCCCGAACTCCAGGTTTTGGTCTTGCACAATATTAACCCGCTAGATATATCTTATTTCTTATCGGACATGCATTGCCGTATATTATACAAACCTTATCTGTTTTAAATTCAAAGGTTGTTGGTACATAGCGTTGCTTAAAGTAGCTATCAAGCCATCAACAGCCAAATTTTACAACATATGTGGACCGTTTCTAAACGAACTGACGACGTGGTATATATTATAACATATTTTGAGAATCCAAACTCTGTAGACACAATATAAACGCTTTAGCAAGCCAGGCCAAACCCACAAACTCATAATTCATTTTACGCATATTAAATCACGGGTATTTTAAAAACCCGTGAATAAACCTTTACTTTTAATCGGCAGATACATTATTATATGACCTGAACACCTGGATATAATTTGTATAAATGGTTTTGTAGTGTAAACTGACTATATTTTGCGGGTTAGTTCCTTTCAAATAACAATCAATATTGCACAATTTATATTTTAGTGAATGCGTGCCGTTCTTTAGAAGAAACTTTATAAAGAATATATAGGATTTATTGCAGCAAAAAAAACAACATGGTCATCGAGATCAAACATATGCTTGACAGATTTCAAGGGGCCGGGGACGGGGCGCCTGATTCACCGATGTTCATCTGATTTAGCGACTAATATATTCTAAAAATGAATCGACCTTTACCAAATGCCATTCCTGAAACAAAAAAACATCCGTGGAGTGGGTCGGAGTTGGTGTGAGGAAGCTTCCCGTCCCCACCCACCCACCCCCACCCCCACCCACCTCCGCTTGATCATGGCGCGCTCAATGTTTCACGCCCCACCACCGCCCCGGCATCCTCAACACAAATCCTGGATCCGCATCTGTATATTGATTTAAACGGTTCCTTTAAAATGTGTATAATATTATAAGAATCTTTCATGGGTATCCGGTGAAGATAGGGAATTCAAACCCGAGGTTTATGTGTTTTTATCGACTCTGCCGAGGTTCCGATTAAAACACTTATACCGATCGTTGGAATTCCCTATCTGAACCGAATATCCATAGGTTGCATATCAGAGACATTTTGTGCATTGACGCCGCCAGTTACTAGCGGTTTGCATGTTTTCTCGCATGCCGGATGTTGGTGCGCGTGTGACTTTTATCTTTACCCATAAAGATAAGACTTTCCATCTCCCATGCAAAACGTGCATAGCCTTATCCGGTATGCAAGAACATGTGTATAACTGTTTTGATTTTATTGTACAGGTGGTTTACATCAAAGTGGACTCGTTAGTTACCAAGAAAGACTGCCCGCTGACAAAACCAGCAGGTAATAAACGGAGGATCTTATATGAGTGCTCATTTTCTTCATTCACAATTTGGCAAAGTCTGTTGAATTCAAATAATACATTTAATTAAAGTGGATAGCACGTTCGACTCTGACTCCATATAGCACGGGTTCGAGTCTGACTCCAGATAGCACGTTCGACTCTGACTCCAGATAGCACGGGTTCGAGTCTGACCCCAGATAGCACGGGTTCGACTCTGACTCCAGATAGCACGGGTTCGACTCTGACTCCAGATAGCACGGGTTCGAGTCTCACTGGCGCCACTGTGTTACATCGGTATGACCTTGGGCAAGATCAAGACACCCATTAACTTCGTCCGTCGAATGGCGGCATTTAACTTCTGGGTGTTATTGTTCTGGTATTTTTAATCATGCTATATTTAAATTAGATATACAAATGGCAGTATTTGTTATTTTAAGCTTGCTGAGCCATGTTAGTTTTTCTACTCAACATTGTTAAAGTTAAAACGTGAACTGTGCACTGCGCATTATCATCAGCCGGAGATCCTGAGGTTCCTGCTGTTGTAACCTATGCCCAAAGGAAACGCTAGAATTTTTTAGAATACCTTTATCGTCACATTTATATAATCACTGTTTAATTTAACTTGTTTCAGCCGGTATTACCTTTGAAAAAACTTGTCCTCCTATCATGAAACCTGGGACCAGTCTGAGTAAGTAAGTTTTAAGAAACACGGGACCAGTCTGAATAAGTAAAACACGTGTCGTCCTGTCATGAAACCCGGAACCAGTCTGAGTAGGTAAAAACGCGTACTAAAAACCCACGACCAGTCTGAATAAGTAAAAACGTGTCGTCCTGTCATGAAACCTGGGACCAATCTAAGTTGCAACAGAACAGCGTAACTATTTTGCAAATAATTTACATTTTCTTTACATTATGGCAATTTGTATTACATATATCATAGTTTTGTTATTACAATTGCAATGTTATCCGAATGAAAGATTAATATATTATAATACACCAAATGAATTATAATAATTATCGTCTGACTCCGCGTAAATTATAACAATATCACTTGCTGCGATTGTTCGTGTAATATTGCACTGTCTGACCTCGCGTAAATTATAACAATATCACTTGCTGAGATTGTTCGTAGAATATTGCACTGTCTGACCCAGCGTAAATTATAACAATATCACTCGTTCGTAATGCCCCTGTCACACTATAGCGCGTTTCCACTGCGTTGGCACGGCGTTGTTTAATTTTCCAGAACGCCGTGAGATCGCAAGAAAAATCTGATATTTTTCGTGAAGATGGAGATGTCACGGCGTCCTCACAGCGACCAAGGCGTTGCTACGGAGCTCCCATGGCGTTCCTACGGAGTTCTTGTTGGCGATTGTCACGGCGCTTCCACTGCGTGCACTGCGCTTTCACGGCGCTCACACTGCGCTGACGGCGTGTTGAAGACGTTCGTTTGCACTACCTATAATTCATTTATACTATTTTGTTCGTTTTTGTTATGCAAACGCCGATGGACGCGGTAGAAGCGCCTTGGGAGCGCAATGATCGCCGTGACAGCTCCGTACAGTCGTTGTAAGAGCGCAGTAAAATAAATAACACTCCGTATAAGCGCCGTAGACGCGCCGTATAAGCGCGGTAGAGACGCAGTGACATCTCAGAGAACGCCGTACAATCTCCGTGCAAGCGCCACCGACAACCACAGCGTTCGCACTGCGACCTCTGTGCGCGCCCGCGGAGCTCCTGTGGCGTTGTAGGAGACCTTACTGCGCTGCTATGGCGACCTTACGGCGACCCCACTGCGCTCTTATCAGAACGCCGAGCGACGGCGTTTGTTTTGTGCATGCTCAAAGTGCGCGCCGTCGCTTGGCGTTCTATGCGATCCCAATGCGTCTACTGGCGATGCCACTGCGTTGCTGCGGCGATGCTTGCGATCGTACTGCGCGCACCTCGGCGTTCTGCATTTTTCTTGGACGCCGTGGGATCGCCGTGAGAACGCGGCCCTAGTGTGACAGGGGTTTAAAATAGTGCACTGTCTGACCTCACGTAAATTATAACAATATCACTTGATGCGATTGTTCTTGGAATACTAAATCGGCCTCGGGAAACAGTTCACACTGCCATCCCCCGACACCAAGGGAAAACAGTTTTGACTGTTCCCCAAACACATATGTGATAACTGTTTTATTACCTGATTAATGTTACTGTACGAAACAGTGAAAATGAAAATTTGTTTTATAATGGGAACCTATGGTGAAAAAAGCAACATGACGTCACGCAAACGAAATTTCAGCACGTGAGGGAAACAGTCGAAACTAAAGCCCGGTAACAGTTCGTTTTCACCGGGAACAGTATTTTCCTTAGTGAATTAGCAAGAAATGACGATATAGCATTTATATAGGAGATCAGGTAATAATATCACTTGCTGCGATTGTTCATGGAATACTGCACCGTCTGACCGGGTGTGACGTATGAAAATCTCACTTGATGCGCTAGTTCGTTTGACCTCGAGTGAACTATGACCATATCATTTGCTGCACTCTTTCGTGAAATATTGCACCGTCTGACATCGTGTGAATACCGAAAGATTCCGTGATATATGTAATGGTTCGATATGCACGCTGTATGCTCGTGTGTTTCAATTCACTCCAACCACTTTTAATAGTTTTAAGGCGACGAACCTGATGGGGAATCATGTTAATCAAAAGCTTCACTACCCGTATCTTTATAGATCCAACACCGCCGCCACCGCCGACAACACCTACCACGACGCCGACGCCAGCAACAATCAAGCCAACCACGGCGAAACCGACGACCAAAACAACAAGTAAGTACCGCAATCATAACATCAAACATTGATTATCGCTTAGGAAGATCTGTCACAAGAAGTGTATCGTTGCTATTTTAACAGGATTGTATGGAAAGCCTCGGCTGCCTTCTGTTGACCTTTTGCATTTTGTGCAGTACGCTTTCTATGTTGTCCCGTGCATTTTCTAAGTTTTTATGTGCATTTGTGCATTTTCTAGGTTGTCATGTGCGTATTCTAAGTTGTCTTGTGCATTTCGTTAGTTGTTATGTGCATTTCGTAAGTTGTTATGTGTACTAAGTTAGTTGTTGTGTGCATTTCATAGGTTATATGCATATTCTAAATTGTCTTGTGCATTTTCTAAGTTGTTATGTGCATTTCGTAAAGTTGTTATGTGCATTTTCTAAGTTGTTGTGTGCGTTTCGGAAGTTGTTATGTACATTTAGTAAGTTGTTATGTGCATATCGTAGGTTGTTATGTACATATTCTAAGTTGTCTTGTGCATTTTCTAAATTTTTATGTGCATTTCGTTAGTTGTTATGTGCATTTTTTTACGAAACGCACTTGTAGTACAATATGCTGCTGTTAACCGAATGGTACATGGCTTCGTAAGACATTTCCTTTCAAAAAAATATACTAAAACAACACATAATACAGCAAATATTATTCCTTCAAAGTTTCGTTATTGACAGAGTACGCGTTTGGCTCAAGCATGTGAGCAAACTTAGGATGCACAATTTTGCAAACTTTTTACGTTAAATACAGTACTGAACTAGCTCAGTTTTTCAAAGAGGAATTTCAACATTCATGAATTTCTTGTTACAAGGTGTAGTGTGATTAATATGTCTACAACATCACAGTTGTGTCCTTTCTCTAATTAACTGCAATTTCTTTTTTGCAAAACATCTTGGGATTTCTTTGGAATATTATGTGGCATTAAGTGTGCAGTAAATAGAATATATAGCGGAAATTTCCGAGTTGCGTTTTTTTTTGCGTTTCAGTATCCTGCTTTATTTATTTATTCTTTTCATGACTATATATACTACTAAAACATATCACATTGTGAGGTTTCTGAAAGGAAATGAAGGTGTATCAGATTATATATGCTTGTTTTCAGATCATTTTTATATATAATGTGTATATACTTTATCATGTGAACATATTATAAAATAAATAATGTTTACGTACGTTTTATTTTAGCTGCACGTCCCACGCCAACTACCAGCACCACACGTAAGACTGTATTAGGTCTTTAATGTTAAATAACATATAATATTAGAAGTTATTCATACATAAAAGGCAAATAAAGCCTTTAGATGCTAGTAATTTTATTGCACTTTGGACTGTTTTTTTATTCTTGATGTTCAAACAAGTTTACTGTTAAAATTAAGGTATCTACAGTGTGACTCTTGACTCTTTTAAAACCCTTCGTATTTCACGCACATTATTGCAAACTGATTCAAAATATGTATCTTTCAAAATCAAAATCTAGAAAATTATCGCCTTGTTACATTGCCAAAGATTTTTATTTTACAATGGATCCTAAGGATAAAAACCGAGTAACACAAATGTTATCACCTACTGAAAATAAGATAAAATCTCAACATCTCTGTAATGGAAAATTATGAATACTTGTAAATACAATAGAAAACCTTCATAATGTGCTTCGTGTTCAAACGAAATGTACAAGCCGCGTATCGAGTTCCGTTGAATTACTATTTATGAAAATGTTTGGACTGGAAAACACGATGACTAGGTGTTTTGTTGGACTTTAACAATATTTATGAATATATATACATGTAGATGCATTTAGAAGATGATAACGTGTCGTTTTCAGTGCCACCTACCACTACCACTACGGCGCCAGCAACATCGCAGCTACCACGTAAGTAGATGGCGTTTTTTCCTGCGAAACTGGAATTGGTAAGATAGTAATGAACTGTTTCTTTATTTTTTTTTACATTTTTACGGTCAAATTACGTCCACACATCATATTTCATTATTATTCGCCTTGGGATCCAGGTGAATATATGTGCGCGTTATTTAGTTTATGCACTGGAAAGAGAAAAATGTCGTGGTTGGCAATTTTTTACTTTTTCTGGATTTAATTAAAAAATTGTCCTATATGATCACTATAATTATATCTTAATTGGAATCCATTTATTGATCTAAAGCTGAAAGTGGATTGTTCGCTTTATGTACAATTAAGGTAAAACTATCTTGCGTTTAGGCCACACTTAAAATATCTTAATTTGCCCAAACCCGACCTTATATTTTTTAGATGGATAGATAGGTAGACTTATTTTTTTTCGTCCATGTATCTCAGATTCTTTTGAGAATGCTGTTAAGTTTAACTGTTTGTTTGGACTCAAAACACTACCTTTTGTACTTATTAAAGATGATATTAGATTACTGGGTGTGTATTGCAAGGTTGAAAATCAGAACTTTGTACATACACTTTTTTTTTATTATCTAAAACAACTTGTAAACCAAATTAATAATGGTGAAGAGGAAACGCTGTCGGCTTTTCTTACTGTCAAAGGGCTATTCAAGTTTGACCAGGTATGGGAGTGAGAAAGCAATGTTAAACAAGTAATACTTTACGGGAATCTAAACTTTTAAATTTTATCGAGTAATAAAACGTTATTTGATCTACATTGGACACTGAGGGACCGTATACAAATGCGGATCGTCTACAATGAGTGACTGTATAAAATGTGGATCCGCTAGGATATGACTGAAAAAAACAAAACAATTAAAAAACGTTTTTTGGAATTGTCACGTTCATTGTTTGAATGTAGTGCTGTTGACAAATTAAAACAAACGCACCACACAATTCGCATAATTTCTTAATGAACCTCAATAGTCGGAAATTAAAGAAGAACAAGTACTTACTTCACTTTTCCAATAGTTTACTACTACAGTTCATACGAGTTTGGTCTTTTGTTTTTACAGCCTCGCAAAAGTGCGACTTCTTGAAACTCGCAAACCACCTGGTTCACCAAACATCTGCCAGTCACCCGAATGCTCGTCAGTGCCCGGATGGAACTAACACGCACACCGAGGCTTTAATTCTAGAAACGTGCAGAAATCCCAATTTAGCTTACAGCCAGTGGAAGCAGGAGCTGAAGGTAAGAGATCATACTCTTGAAAGAACGTGTTTTCGTTAAAATTAAAAGCAAATTTTGACTAGTGGGTTCGTATGGTAGGCGGATCTTTCACATCTTTCACTATATCGATAGGATACCCGACGGGAAACTGTGTATTTATGCTATCACATTGAATCGTATATTTCAACATAAGAGAATTGCTAAACTTTCAGGCAAGCATATAGTAAATACTGAAAAGTGGATTCCTTAGAAGCAACATACACAAACAAGAGATACAAGTAGCGGACTCGTTTTTTTTTCCGGTTAACCCTCTCACGCCTCCTATAGTGTGAGTAAGTTATATCAACATAACATAATTATATTCCAAATACATTTGCACATTTCACCTTCTGGGTGTCGATTTGAGATACCATTGTCTACCATCTGGGTCTAAGCATGCAGTAATAATACAGTAGGGCAGGATTTAATAACATCAATGCAAATCCAAAAAGTATTGGACTTGAATTCAATAAAAACACAAACAAATACATTTTTAAAACAATTGAATTGAATTGGATTTTATAGTCCGACCAACAGCTAAGGTCATATGGCGACTTTCCAGCTTCCGCTGGCGCAGGAAGATCCCAGATACCTCTCTGGGACATTTTAATGCATGGGTGGGTACCTGGGTACAACCATCGATGTTCTCAAGCTAGCTGGATATCTTCCTCACATTGTTAACAAGCACGGTTTTTATTACAAATATTTTCTTAGAAGCCAGCGGACAGACTCATATCCAGTAAAGAAGGAAATATATCACATTTACCTGATAGAATATTACAATATTTTGATTCGGTGGGCCTATATTAACCCTTAACCCGCTAAGCACTACTATAATAGCCTTTGCGTCCATTGTAAACCGGATTATAAGAACCATTTTTCAAAACTGCAGTCTGAATAAATGAGTTTGCTCAACGAATCAAGGTATTAAGCATATGTGACGAAACGCTGAACGATATAAATACAAACTCTCCTGGCCTGGAATTCACCAACCATTCTTCAAACTATTCTTAGCCTTGAGCTAATTACTGAAAATTCGTTCACAAATATTTCCATGACCTTCGAAGATAAACAAATCGTAAGAAGCTGCTATTTATTAGTATGCATCATATGTTATGCAGCTTGTTATAAACGTTTATTCTGTAAACTTAAAGAAATATGTGTGATTGACATTTGCATACTTAAGCTCAAGTCTAAGAATATTCTCAAGAATGGTTGGTGAATTCAAGGCCTGGTAAACTTCAACTGATGGATAGAATAAATGTTTAAATTATAAAATGAATAACATTGTATTCCGTATAAATAAATAATATAAATCAGTCAGTTAATTAGTTCATATTTCTATACATTTAGGTGTATGAATCACCGAATGACAATTCACTATGGTCGATTGTTTATGGTTGTGCTATATAACAGGAAATATATGGCATTCAATATGGTCGATTGTTTATGGTAGTGCTATATAACGCTATATAACAGGAAATATGGCATTCACTATGGTCGATTGTTTATGGTTGTGCTATATAACAGGAAATATGACTTTCAATACGGTCGATTGTTTATGGTAGTGAGATAACAGGAAATATGACTTTCAATATGGTCGATTGTTTATGGTAGTGAGATAACAGGAAATATGACTTTCAACATGGTCGATTGTTTATGGTAGTGAGATATAACAGGAAATATGGCATTCAATATGGTCGATTGTTTATGGTAGTGAGATAACAGAAAATATGGCTTTCAATATGGTCGATTGTTTATGGTAGTGAGATATAACAGGAAATATGGCATTCACTATGGTCGATTGTTTATGGTAGTGAGATATAATAGGAAATATGTATCGTTTGTGATTCTTTTCACCAACTAGCTGTCTATTCATTTGTTTTTAATGAATACTGTAGGCATGGTTTACCACAAAGTAAGAATACTGTGACGACATGCGCGGAAGTTTTATGGATGCATATCTAGATCTACATTTTTTCCAAATTTCATTAAATTATATACATTATTTTATGTACAGGGAATCAGTCCTCAAAATGCCCTCAGAATGCCCGAAAAACGCAGCAAATCGCACCTACATTTCAATTTCATTTCGTGGGAACATGGCCCCGGATATCCCTTCCTTCCTTAGCAATATGATTTTTGCATCTGTCAATTTTTCGATCTGGTTACAGGGCTGCTTGTTGTGTCAATAAAGGTTTATTCTCTTGTTGCTTTGGCTGTTGCCAAGCCACTGAGTTGTTGCTTTGCTTCCTATGCTTATATTCATATATACATGATCATCTTCTTTTCCCCCTTGTATATAGTGGTCTATTAATGCTGCCTAGTCTGTTAGAGGATATGGGCATGCCGGGAATTTTTGTATTAACAATGTTCCTCACCCTCAACAAAGTGCATGCTTTATTTATAGTCCTTAGTAAAATAAAATACATGTATTTGTTTTTTTCAGGTGATTGATAATTGTTACAATATCCCAAAAGGAGAGCCTCTGTCGGCCTTCGTCGGTGGACATCCTATCGGTGTGATGGCCCTCTTCTACAAGTGCACATCTTCCGTGTCTTACAAGGTAGGCGTAATATATAAAGTTATGTTTGGTACCTCTCGGTATATTCTAAATCAGGGACCTAGGAGAGATTAGGAGTGGTTAAAAGATAAAGTTTCTTTGATGATTGCATGTCTTCCGAAAGCTCAAAGTGCATGAAAGAGGGTATGACAAGGGATGAGCGGGAAAATGTTTCGAATATATTTTTGAACGCTATATGTTAAAGGAGAAAAAAAGATGGAAATAAATATAAAAGAAATGCTCGGTAGAAAAGACGAGTGTGTCTATGAAAGCTAGCCCAACTGTAACCTTTTAATGCTCCTATACAAACACAACTGACACCAATAAGGTCACTGTATATACTACACTACACCTACTTTATTGCACTTTTCAGGTTGCCTTCCAGTCATGTGGTTCCAAATTGCAACTGGTTGATGTCACTAAGACCAGCACGTTCCCACTGGAGCTGTTCTACACAGTCAGTCTTTAAAAGGACAAACTGCAATCTTGAAGTTTTAATCAAGAATTAAAATTAACCGATATCATTTTTACTTTAAACCTGCTTGCATAAAATTCAATTCAATTTTATTTTTCAACTTTCCTTCGTTATTCTACCTTAGGTTCGAATAGAGTATTGGTGAAATGTATACAACAGTTAGTCCATGCATATAGAAATGTGATTGTTTCATTATTGTTTAAACAATGTCATGCATTTAACTCAATATACCATCGCTAACCTAGCACCGACCCTTTTTACTTTGTCTTCTCACTAAAATAATTTTGAACTACGCTCCTGGGGACAATTTGTGAGAATCGGAAATATAGCTAAGTATTTGCTTTAACAAAATTGTCCGCTCTCTGCTGCTTTTAGTATCCAACATAAAGGTAGGGATTTGTCAAGTTGCTTTTCTAAAAAAAAGTAGGGACCCAAAATAAGCATCCTCCTAATGCTCTGGCTTATCAGGGATCATCGGTGGTAACGTGGGGGTAATTTGAAGTTGGTATAATGTTGTGGAATGAATGAATGAAGGAATGTATATGAATGAATGATGTTTTACGGCACGTCGAAACATAACTCTAGGTCATACTGTGCGAAAACACTGATGAAAAAGAAACACATGAAGTAAGTTATTAACAATTAATGTAAACATATATTGTTATAATTATTTACAAATAATGTCTGAGATGGTAAAAAGAATTTACTGTATATGTATATCAACAAAAGTCCATCAACTTGCGTGTAAACAAGTAAATACAAATATAAACATATTACAATGAACTGTACAGTCTGATTTATTTTAAGCCATCTAAAACAAGACTGGAATCATTTGTATCAAATACATGTAACACTTTCATACTATTAACTTGGTAGTATCTTTGTCGCATAGGATCACATTCTACACAATCTAACAGGATATGTTTGACTTCGGTGCAAAACAGGTTATTCATTCTGGCAATTGCTCACCTTGTAATACATATGAATGATATAAAGCGTATGCCCTAATCATCGTCGAAACCCACGTTTGTTTTGATTACGTTAAACTCCATTCATCTGATGGTGGAGAGTAACGGAACAAATCACACGGGGGTATCCGACGACGGCCCTATTGTGCATTGGGCTAAAAGAAACTTCTTCCAAACGAATGGCTCTACTAATAATGTTGTGGACTGACGACTTACTATCAGATTGTCGGGTCAAGCCCACACTCAGCCAGATTCAAAACGGTCTGAAATCATGTGCGTGGTGCACTTTTTGTCACATGCAACAAAGAACAGCTTATCATCTGTATGCTGTTGCATTCTATCCCACTATAAACATAGCTATATTTCCAAGTTTTTTTTATTTAATATAGGTTCATACATATGAACAGCATAAGCAACAGTGCTACAAAATACATGTATATATCAAAGGTGA
Source organism: Cyrtodaria siliqua (assembly GCA_037043455.1). Lineage (NCBI taxonomy): Eukaryota > Metazoa > Mollusca > Bivalvia > Adapedonta > Hiatellidae > Cyrtodaria > Cyrtodaria siliqua. The sequence continues at coordinate 44,989 of JAWPHD010001687.1, forward strand.
CAAATCATCAAAAATATAATTTAAACATGTATACATCAGAAAACGACTAAATACAAAATATCTAACAATGCCGTTTAACCAAAATTTGAGTATACTGAATGAGCATAATCTTACATCTTACAGGAATAATAATAATAATAATAATAATAATATTATTAATATAATAACAAGATGCTCAAGTATTGCAGAGCAATACGCGTCCCCTACCTGGCATTTTTTAAGCCATGTGCACACCAAGTTCCAGGCCAGCCTCATTCTAAGTAAAGTTAATGAGCAGAAACAGTTGTTCTATTTTTAGCAACAATGAACTTGACCTTGAACCTAGTGACCCCAAATGCAATCCCAAGCTTCCTTTTCAAATAAGCTACCTACCCATAAAGTTTCATTACCATATCTCATTCCTAGCGGAAACCATTTTCTATTTTTAATAACAGTGATCTTGACCCCACTGGTCCCAAATGCAATGCCAAAATAGCTACATACACATCACGTTTCAGGCCAATACGTCATTCCTAACTTAAGTTATTGAATAGAAACCATTTCTATTTTTAGTAACAGTGAATTTGACCTTGTCCCCGGTGACCCCAAGTATAATCCCAGACATCCTGTTCATATAAGCTACCTACCCATAATTATCATTAAATTATCTTAAGCATTTCCTTTGTTATCAAAGGATCCATATATTTTGTGTATGTTTACTATTTCCGTTGCCATAGGATGATAGCAACCATATATTTTGTCAGATAATCAAAAACAATAACGCACATAATCCCCTCATTGCCCTCTACCAACATGCCAAGTTTCATTAAAATATTTTAAATACTTTCTCGTTATCGCAGATCCATATTTGTGGGGCTGACTGACGGACGGACGGGGGTCAAACATATTGTGCCCACCCCTGCCCCCCTCCCCCCCGGCCCCCCACCCCACACACCCCGGTGACGCACAGGTTAAGGGACTAATAATAATAATAATTCATATAAAATACAACAATTAAAAGCAAAAAATATATTTACGTTTTAACGGAATCAAAAGGTTGGATTGTATTCTGCAGCCAAGCCCCTCAACCTAATCCAACCCCCTCAAATATAATTTATCACACTTGCCCAGTACTTTAGGGATTTTGATTCGTAGGTTTAAACAACACAGTAAAAGTAAATCAGTCATAGTTAAAAATGTAAATTTTAGTTGTGTAACTACCTTGATTGGGACAGCAACCTCAAAGGAAATGACATGGAAGTTTTACCTTCATCTATGCGATTGTTTCTCTCAGTATAACCTAAATAATATATTACCCCTATTTCATCTCATTTGAATTAAACGTATTATCATTAAGTGATTATGTTCTATTTAGGTACGCTTTCTGAATAACCAACTATGAAGGACGGAGCTCTATGACTGAGAGGCTGCAGCTTCCCCCTCCCTACTATTATTATTCACTTTAACAATAATATAGTTTAAAATTAAAGGCACTAACCCGCCAAATAACAGCAAAATTACGCAACAAAATCGTTTATCAAAACTCTCTCCAGGTGTTCAGATCATAATTATAATGATGTATTTGTGCCAATTAAAAGTAAAGTTTTATGCACGGTCTTAAATATCCGTTTTTGAATATGCGTAATTCTGGGAAAGGACGTAATGCTGAGATGTTTTTTAAATTGATATTTAAAGCTTCTTTGGTATCATTAAGATGTACAATTATCAAAAAAAGAGTAGGTCACCACACTTTTTCTTCACTAGACGTCTTTGAAGTCACATATTTCCAATTCCAAAATTTCACTGAAAAGAGGATAAATAGAGTCATTGAACATTTTCACACTTTTTTTTTATAACCTTACATTTATTGAAAAACAACGAATACTTTTCGACTACATATACATGTATACATATCTTTCAAAACATGCATAAACAATTGTAATCCTCATTCATCTTCTTACTTTGAAAAGCAAACATATATAGATGTACCCCACCCATTATTTTTTTAATGAATTAATAAAAAAAAAAATCGACATAAAAAAAAGTATGTTCTAATGATCAACTTTCTTTAAACTTGTATATGACAAGGTCCTATGACATTTCTTTCAAAACAAGTAAAAAAATACATAGGTCACCAGGCTTCTAAGGATTTTTTATTAAAAATTCTTTAAATTACACACATTTTGGAGTTATTTTGACATTTTCACTGTAAAGTACTGTACCCACAATATCGACCATAAAATTAGCTTGGTATCTACTTTAATATATATGTGTTCCACTATTGAAAAACAAAAATCTTATTTTATCGATAGCAAAAGGATAAATTCCACTCCGAGCTACCCATCTATTTTGATAACAAATGACGGAAAAAACATGAAAAAAAAACATTTTTGCTTCAAATTGTATATGTTTCCGTCTTAAATCCTACATTATATTCCTATCTACTAAAATGCAAAAAATTTAAACAATTCTATGATAAACTATGATTTAAAAAATAAAATTCTTAGACTGGGAAATGTCAAAACTTGCGCAGCCAACTTCCTTAATTCGATATAAAATTCGATCCTTAATTCGATGCTCCTATTTTGGGGTTTGACCTGGCTGGTTAGGTTTGACCTGGCTGGTTAAAACCGTTTATATTTTGTCTATAGAGTTTGGATTCTCAAAATATATTTGTCGTCAGTAGGTTTACATAACCAACAATCTGAAAACTAATTTCCATGTATGAAACAAAATACATAAAAGATACGCGAATCGAAGATCGGGAATTCCAACACGAGTTTATCGGAACCGAGACCATTGTTTGTTTGTTTGTATGGTGTTTTACGTCATTTTAACACATGCAAGGTTATATATGACGGTAGATATTTTTGTGGTGGAGGCAGAGTACTGAAGTCGCCAACTTTTTAATGTTTTGCATGTTTATTTACACATAAAACGCGGATTAGACGTCAATACAATTAACTGTTTGAGTGAAGCGATGGGACATGCGCCGTGAAGCAGTCTAAAAACGCGGATTTTCTGCATACCGGATTATAAGATTCTTTCATGGGTATCCGGTGAAGATAGGGAATTCCAACCCGAGGTATACGTGTTTTATCGGAACCGAGGCTCTGCCGAGGTTTCGATTAAAACACTTATACCGAGGATTGGAATTCCCTATCTGAACCGAATACCCATGATAGATTCTTTTTCTTGCATATCAGAGAAATGTTCTGCGTTGACGCCGCCAGCTATTGACGTTTTGCATGTTTTCCTGCCTACCGGATGTGGAGCGCGTGAATTTTATCTCGGCCCTAGGGTCTAGCCCCGGTAAAATGGCGGATATTCTTGTCCGGTGTTATCCGCGTTTTACATGGGTGATGGAAATATCAGGTTTTCCAAGCACCATGTAAAACGCAGAAGATAGGCTTTCCATCACCATGTTAAACGCGGATAAACGTTTCTTATAATCTTCCATGTACTCACTGTGTTATAAAGAAAATTATAACCAAAGGGAGATAATTCAAATATAACTATTATGATATTGCATATACGGATTGCATATACTATATAAATATAAATATTTGTTTAACCGATCTCAAAGCACAGACATGCATGAGGTCAGATAATAGGTTTATACTCTGTTTCTGTATACACTATTTAAAAATATAAACCTGTTGTGTAATGAATATTTAATATAATACAGTTATATCAACGCATCGTCTTGATGACACCGAGGGAATAGCATTTATATCCAATGCTCGCCTATTTACGAATAGACTAAACAATTTTGTAACTTCCATTTGGAAGTAATTAGTAGTGTACCTCCGTGCTTTCTCAACCAACCAATTGTCTCGGATTTTCTAATACTTGCACCATTTATTCATTTATTACAAGCAATCTTCGCGGTGAAGAGCCTGACCTATATTGAGACTATCGATAAAACATATTGTAAACACTTTAAGCCAGATAGAGTCCATGAAGAGAAATCTTCTAAATGGTGAAGATTTCTCTTCATACCCTAGGCCAGAACCCAATTGATATACACTTTGAAGATGACCATAAGCATTAGTCAAACTGCAAAATATATAACCTCTATCCTATATTAAAACCGCGAAACCGAGGTCGGTCGCTATGCTTCGTCCCTTTCGGTTTTTTAATGGTGAAGATTTCTCTTCATAGTCTCTATCCTATACTTAAAGTAAAACTCCCCTAGATTGACACCATTGGGCCTTTATACATCAAGATTGCCACGTTTTTCCCCTAGTTTTAAAGGGAGGTAATTTAAATAGTAATTAATTTAATAAACGTTTTATTACATATACAGTAGGTAAGTAAATAAATATTTCGTTACTGAATTTAAACATAAAACATGAAAAACTTCTAACATCAACGTTATAAATATAAATTTTACATGATATTTAAAATTTAATAACAGTTTGTATAATCTATAATGTGTATTCATATAAGCTTTTAATTGCGGATTTCTTTACGCCGCCGAGGTGATTACATATATAAGAATAGCTCGACTATTCGCTATTTAATTTTGTAACTTCCAATTGGAGGTGACCTACAATATAATGTGCTTTAGCTTCACATGAACTGTCATGCTTAATAGCTGAGTATTCAAACTAGTTTGGTTGAATTATTATGGAAATGTTTGGTCTGGACATCTGGTTTTGTTGCTAAATCATAAATATTAAATGGTGATAAACCTGATCACAAAACAAGAATTTCTAAAAATATGTGTAGCATGGTCACTGAAAATTCCCTTTGTAGTAGCACAGGTGTAAAATAACAATACATGGTGAACTGAGTCTGATCTCAGCGAGCTGGCTTTATATTTAAACATCGAGATGGGCGTAGCACCATCTATTCATGAAGACTTTACTACAAGCAGTCTTCGCGGTGAAGAGCCTGACCTATATAGAGACTATCGATAAAACATATTGTAAACACTAACCCAGTCTACGAAGAGAAATCTTCTAAATGGTGAAGATTTCTCTTCATACCCTACTGAATATACACTTTGAAGATGACCATAAGCATTAGTCAAACTGCAAAATATATAGCCTCTATCCTATACTAAAACCTCGAAACCGCGGACGGTCGCTACGCTCCCTCCCTTTCGGTTTTTTAATGGTGAAGGTCTCTGTCATATACTTACCGCCCATTGTAATTCCCTTAGATTGAGATCGCCACGTTTTTTCCCTTGTTTTAAAGGGAGGTAATTTAAATAGTAATTAATTTAATAAACGTTTTATTACATATACAGTAGGTAAGTAAATAAATATTTCGTTACTGAATTTAAACATAAAACATGAAAAACTTCTAACATTAACGTTATAAATCTCAATTTTACATGATATTTAAAATTTAATAACAGTTTGTATAATATATAATGTGTGTTCATATAAGCTTTTATTTGCAAAAATCTTTACGCCGCCGAGGTGATTACATATATAAGAATAGCTCGACTATTCGCTATTTAATTTTGTAACTTCCTACTGGAGGTGACATACAAGATAATGTGCTTTAATATCATATGAACTGTCTACATGCATTAAATAAGCGGAGTATTCAAACAAGTTTGGTTGAATTATTACGGAAATGTTTGGTCTGGAAAACCCAACGACCGATCTGGTTTTGTTGCTGAATCATAAATATTAAATGGGGATTAACTTGATCACAAAACAAGAATTTCTAAGAATATGTGTAGCATGGTCACTGAAAATTCCCTTTGTAGTAGCACAGGTGTAAAATAACAATAAATGGTGAACTACAAGTAATAGACAGAGTCTGGTCTCAGCGAGTTGGCTTATTTAAACACCGAGATGGGCGTAGTCCATCTGCGAGTTGGCTTATTAAAACACCTCGATGGGCGTAGTAGCCCATCGAGGTGTTTAAATAACCAACGAGCTGAGACAGAGTCTATCTTTAGCTTGGTGTACTTAGTAACACTGTGACATCATAGTGACCGTACTCTAAATTTCAATGTCTTGTAGTTGTAGTACGGTATAGCCACGCCCCTTTAGTTACCCTAAATTAAACGATGTAATGCTCTGTATTCATCAAAGGAAATGTCAGCGACCATCCTACAACTACCAGTTATTGGAAGTTAGAGTATGGCAGGGAGCTGAAATGGCCATGCTACAAAACAAATAGAGTATGGTTTCATCTCGTTGGTTTTAAACACCTCGATGGACATGTTTAAATTAACCAACGAGATGAGACCATACTCTATCTATTACTTAAAGCATCATATGCATTAAAGGGACACTGTCCGTAAGTAATCAGATATTGAGCATAACCAAATAACTGTCTGACTTTTATTCAGTGAAATGTGTACAAGAAAACATGAGGATAGACCCTAAGAAGTATGTAGGAATACATTCGTGAGTTTGAAAAAAAAAGTTTTAATAATTATATGTAAATAAAGTGGGACCCACAATATTTACCTTTTCTGCGATCACGTGACTGTCATTAGCGCATTAGGTTTTTACCATATTATGTATTGCGCAATATGTATAGCCCGCTTAGCGCAGTCGGGAGCGGCGTCCGACTATTTTACGCTCACGCACACACTATTATTACTTTGTAAAGAAAATGTAATTTTAGTTTGAGCTGCGAGTTCAAACGCACGAAGTGGATTTTATTTTTTTCGTACCGCGATTGAATTCCGTTAAACAATCTTGCTTTTAATTAGTAAATATTGAATAATGTTTAGTGTGTAATGTTTGCGAACATAATTATTGTGTGTTTTATAAGCTAAAAGTTACGGACAGTGTCCCTTTAATATTAATGGTCATTTTAGAACACCTAGATTTCCAGATCAAACTATTATTAGATCGTAGTACTTTAGACCATGTGCATATTAAATATGAAACTGAAACACATTATGGTGGTTGTATTTTGAATTTGCAAACTCGCCAAATTTGCCACAAAGTTCTTCCTTAGTACTCATTGACAGGTGGTATACAAAAGCTTGACAATTGTAACAACGTAACGGGTTTGGGATTTGGTCCCATAATGGGGAATGGATATTCACTCTCCACGCTTCCCAGACACCTCGGAGTCCATCTAGGGGACGATTGCTGTGGACATCCAACAGACAAACGCCAGGACTATGTGAAGAGTAAACTCATATAAAGCTGACGCACCAGACCCCCATACCACCCAGCGGATATAACCCTCTGACTCGAAAGTCAAAGAGTCGCACTTATGATTGTATGAATGAATGTTGTTTTACGGCACGTCGACACATATATTTAGTTTAATAATATTTTATTGTAGATATGTTACAATACATAAATTCAACATCACAATATTCATATCAACATATGCAAATGGATTGAACTACACGTTATTACAACATTAGTTACAGTTCTCTCCATATATAGGTCATATTGTGCGCGAAAACTGATGAAGAATGGAAGAATGAAATAGTAAGTTATTAAAAATGAATGTAAAAATATATTATTAAAACTGTTTACATATAAGGGATGATATGGTAAAATTAATAACTGTCTATATGCCCGGTAAAGGTTCCTGAACTGAAGCAAACGCTACGGGTCAAGTATGCGAATGCTTTTGTCGAGGCATACCCTGGCTGGCGGATCTCTCGGGACTAATCAAACGAGACGAGTTTGCTATCCATCTGATGGCGGAACTCGTGCAAACGCACCCCACACCCTACGCATCACCGACCACACTATCGAGGCCGAAGTGATTTTATACCTAGTCCACCTCGGTACAGTCGGTATACGCCGACATACAGCGAAGAGGACAATCATAAACGGACAGTCATCCACGACGAGGACCGTCGGGTTGTCGTAAGTGGGAACCACCGCCAGACAGCGCCGACGACGACATGCCGCCGCTAGAACCAATACCCATAATAGGTCATATTGTGCGCAAAAAGAAACAAAATGTAATAGTAAGTTATTAAAAAAATAATGTAAAAATATATTATTAAAACTATTTACAAATAAGGGATGATATCAAGAGTAGGAACGTACGTCACGGACACCTGCAATTCTGATAACAGATACACGTGCCAACGCTCGATTCGGTGAGTAAAACCTTCTTTTTTTCTATGAATTCAAAGATATTTGTAAAACTGAACTAGTGCAGAGAAGGAAGCCTGCTCTTAATTATATGTAACCGCATGTGAATTTCCAAAAGCATTTACGGTTAAGTCTTGAAAACGCGACAAAGTCAATTTGGATTCTCATAGTGCGTACACACAAACACTTGACATTTGTAAACGTGTTAAGTTTGGTCTTATTTCAACTGTTTTAAAATAAAAAGAAGCTGAGCCGCAGATTTGTTACTCCAAGCCGTTATAGATATGCAATCTTCCATCTGTCATTATTGCCTTGTTTGAAGACGTCAAGAGGGAAAATTAGACATGATAGCGCGTACCAAGTAAGCTGATTTCATCGTAATAAGGTTTTAAACCTCGGCAGTTTCATTGAATGACCTTTATTTGATTTTGATGTCACTAAGGCGGAAGTACGGGTTTACGGCCTTTGGATTTGGCAGGCCTTGGAGACTTTGGAGAATTTGGAAGTTCCAGACGTGCTGGATCATCAACCTCCATCTTCAAGTCTCCAAATCTGTTGTGCAGTTCAATCGGATCATCAGAACCTTTTGACTGCTTCCCTAACCCGGGACTTTTCTTTTTTCTTGCTGTCACGTCTCTTGGGAGAGTTCGTCGGATTTGACGAACCTTTGGAAGAGTTCGTCGGGTTTGGCGGATTCTTGGTTGCACCAGAGTCCGTCGATTTCGAAATAGATGAAGTAGATACAATAGATGTAGGAGTTGTTGAGGATATAGTTGAAGGAGTTTTAGGCTTGGAAGCCACAAGAGGGTTGGGAGCCACAGTAGGTTTATTTAAAAGGACCACAGTTTGTGAGGCTGAAGATGTTTTTAGAGGAATTCTGAACAGAGAGTGGAATAGTAGTAAACTTGTCGGAGTCTATTGGCCAAGTTAACAAGGGTTTTGGTAAAAAGAGCAGTTGCGCCTTCGACATACTCGAAAACGGTAGGCTTTAGTTGTTCCTCACAAAGCGATTAAAACGTATCCCAATCAGCTTTGCGAAGTTTCCATCGTTGCGTTTTCTTCGAGAAGTAGAGGGCCGATATACTTCCACATAGGTAGTCACTAACACTCCACGAACAATTCATCAAGAGCGTTGGATCGCATATTGTTAAATCAATGGAAGAATGGGGCCTGTAGCTGGATGTAAATAAGTATGTGATTTGTTATCATTACAAATACATCAATTGTTTTTGGCTAAGAAATCCTCAACTTTCTTGCCTTTATCGTTTATATCTTTACAACCCCAAATGTAGTTGTGTGCATTAAAATCACCCAAGAGTATACAAGGTGATGGTAACTGTGCAACTAGGTGATTTAGATCTTTAAGGTCTAGTGAATAACTGGGCGGTAACTATAAGGAGAATATTGTTATAACTCTGTGCATCGTAACACTGACCGTAACTGCTTGCAAACCACTTTTCAACGCAACAGTTCTGCGAGGAATGTTTCGATTCACAAGAATCGAAACTCCTCCAGAAGCATTATCACCCGTATCACAAATATAGTTATACAATGAGAAGTTTTTAAAAGATATCTTATCACTAGTCTTCAAGAAAGTTTCTAGAAGACAAAATGCAATAGGGTTGTGTTTATTTAAAAGTAAGCTGATTTCATCATAATTAGGTTTTAAACCTTGGCAGTTCCATTGAATGACTTTATTTGTTTTTGATGTCACTAAGGCGGAAGTACGGGTATACGGCCTTTGGGGTTGGCAGACCTTGGAGACTTTGGGAGTTCCAGATGTGCTGGATCATCAACCTCCATCTCCAAGTCTCCGAATCTGTTTTGCATTACACACGGATCATCAGATCCTTTTGACTGATTCCCTAACCCGGGATTTTTTTTCTTGCTGTCACGTCCGTGGCAGCAGATCTGCTTGGTGGGAGAGTTTGTCGGATTTGACGAACTTTTGGAAGAGTTCGTCGGGTTTGGTGGACTCTTGGTTGCACCAGAGTCCGTCGATTTCTAAATAGGTGCAGTAGATGTAGGAGTTGTTGAAGATATAGTTGAAGGAGTTTAAGGCTTGATAGCCATTAGAGGAGTTGGAGCTACAGGAGCCTTATTTAGGAGGATCACAGTTTCAGAGGCTGAAGATGTTTTAGAGGATTTCTGAACAGAGTGTAAATAGTAGCAAACTTGTCTGAGTCTATTGGCTAAGTTAACACGGTTTGCGCCGCGATAGACCTGGTAGCTGGTTTTTCAACCCTACTCGCATCGGCATATGATTTGCCCGATGGAGTGGAATTTTTCTAGCTTCAGGAAAAGAAATGATCTTTTCAATCTTAACCTTCTGTATTTTCCTCTCGTGTTTCCAATTCGGACAATCCTTAGAGAAAGCCCCGTGGATCTCCTTGCAGTTAACGCAAGAGGAGGGATTTTTGCAATTCGCAAAGTCGCTATGACCCTCCTGACCGCAAAGGGCATATACTTGAGTAGCTCGCTTGCATCTTTCTGTATAGTGACCAAAGAGTTGACAGTTAAAACATCGAAGAGGGTTTGGAATAAAGGGTCAACTGGTAGAATGATATATCCAGTCTTGATGGTCTTTGGAAGATTTGGTGTGCTGAAAGTAAGCACAAAAGTATTTGCAGGAGTGAGTTTGCCACTCCGCCTCGTACTGATGCGCCTCAGTAAGACCTTGAGACTTAAGATTTTGAGTAATTTCTTCAAGAGTGCTGTGCTCCAGTTCCCTGGCGCGTACTACACCCTTTGAAAAATTGAGAGAAAGGTGAAGAATAACCTCAACACGGATGTTTACGAAAGTTTGAATTTTAAGGAGATTGTCAGAGTGTGGTTTTTTGGCACACTCAACAAGAAGTTTTCTATTATTAAATTTTTAACACTCCTTGGCTCACCGGCGATGCGAAGTAAAGCCTTAGAGATGACAAATGGAGAGAGTCTAGTTATAGGTTTGTCACCCTCTAGATAAATAATATTGAGAAAACGAGGCCAATTTAAATGAGAAATATCCTCATCAGATTCAGACTCGCAGTCTTCTCAAAATCGTTTAAAACCAGTAGGAATAGTTTTTTGTGCGTGTTTGGGTCCCATAATGGGGAATTGATATTCACTTTTCACGTTTCTCACCCACCTCGGAGTTCAGAAAGGGGACATTTGCTGTGAATATCCGACAGACAAATGCCAAGAATACGTGAAGAGTATATTCAACTCGATTGCAGCGTCTGTGATTACTCCTGGAAGTTCTTTGTACCGGTGAGTGTTGTTAAACCGTTTTCTTTCAACGATCACGTTGCATTTTTATGCGAGAGTCGTCGCAGATAGATATGCTCTATACCGTACCATGTACATAAAAATGCATTGCTTAGGTCATATCGTATTCGACCTGTCTTTGACGTTTCGCTGATGCGATATAAAGGACACATCGAAGAAATCAGTGTTGTGGCTATTTGTTATAATATGTACCCGATTGATTCGAATCGGAATGACGATGCTATGACCAAAAATACAAGCACAGCAAGGCTTTAAGCGAGGTATATAGCTGTTTTAATGAAAGAGTCCAACACCTTTATATGGTATAGAGAGTATGTATTTTTTTTAATTTTTTTTTTTTACATTGAAAACCAAGTAGAACAGTTTACAGTATGTCATTGAAAACATATTTAAGGGGGTAGTAGAGAAACAGGTGGAAAGGGGGTAGTAGAGAGTGGGAGGTGGGTAGTAGAGAGGGGTAGGGTGTGGGCGGGATGGGTTACGCGCCATCTGCCTGTGTAATTAATAAACACCAGCCCTCTCCATTATTCATAAATGGAAGGCGAAGAATGTTTAAACAAAAAGAAAAATGAAAAACAAAAAGGCATGACGTCGTTATTGTTTGCGAATGCTGTTTACATATATGATAAAGCGGTAAAGTCGATATAAAGTTTGAAGTGGACTGGGTAGTGTAGTGGTTAACACGCTTGCTTTCCAAACTCGCAATAAATCCCGTACTTATTTTTATTTTCATATTATTTTTTTTTTATTTTTTTTATATGTCTAGGTAAACATTCCATCATTGCTAGTTGATTTTAAATTTAAACCTTATACAAGTTTGCCTATGCTATCAACACGTACACAATTCTTACACATGTGGTCGGATACATGTAGTATGTATTTGCACATTGTAATTATTCCATCCGCATTAAGTTTAAACTGATATAAAATATATATATATTTACCAATTGAAATATACCGTATAGATCATCCGTTTCCGATTTTTTTCTTTTGTTTTGGTATTAATCAAGTACCCTACATGTACATAATAATAATAATAATTTTTTAATTAATACATATTGTAGATAGCCGTGGTGGGTGAGGTTAATGCCACGTATTTGTTTAGTATTGTGGTACACCAAAGGTTCGATACTTCTTACTACAGGCGGTCACTGTCACACCGATTCTGAGTCTGAGTTTAATTATGTGCCTGGAGTTTGGGTGCGGAGCCAGCGTACACACACACTTAGATATGAAATGTATTTGCATTCCCCGCTTCCACGGTCCCACCTCCCCCTCCCCCTCCACACCCACACACCCACTCACACCCGTTGATGGCAGTAGCAATATGATGCCACGTTCTGTAAAACCTGTAAATATAAAATTTTGCTTTAAAACGATAACAATTTCAAACAACTATGTTTTCTTTTTAGGAGCTGGAGAGTTTGTTCTCTGAACATTTCGGACGATCACCCAACTCCACACCTTATGCATCACAGATTGTTGATACTGAGGAAGACGACGATGACGATATTGAAGAAAACGATGAGGATGATGAGCCAATTACACCTAATTTAAACGATCGTGCGATGCGCTATATAGAGGAAGCAATGGAAGAACACCCGGTAGATCATGGCATCGTTGCTACTAATAGAAGAAGGAAAGACGACGACGACCAGAGTGAAGCATACACTTTGCCAGATAATGACCCGGATGCTATAAAGATAAAACAGTTTAAAACGGCGACTGGTTGCAGTAACAACTGCCATACAATGATTGATGCTGTTGAAATATACAAACATGTGTTAGATATTAGAGAAATGGAGAAGTATGATAAGGAAATGTATATAATGGCAACGTTGGTAGGTTGTTCTGATCAGGAGAAAACGAAGAGAGGCAAGAAACGTCAGAGAATTAGACATAATTCTTATTTCATGGGAGACAAATATGCAAAAAAACATGCATGTTAGTATTTGACGTTGGAAAGCACTGTCTCCAAAACATTATGACACACGTACATGAACATGGCGGCGTCCCAAGAAGTCATGCAAATACAGGGAAAATGCCAGCGAAATCACTACACTTTAATGATTTGAAAACTGTCGTGCAGTTCATATCAACTTTTTCAGATGAATTTGGAATGCCACAGCCAGCAGTTCCAAGAGGACGCGACAATGTCCCTCCAATATATTTAACTTGTGAAACAACAAAAAAAGTATCCATGAGAAATACGTTGTCTGCTGTTTAGAATCTCAGCTCGAATGTCGTTCTGTCAAATATTCTACATTCTGTAATATTTGGACTACCTGCTTATCGAACATCAAGATTGCAACACCAAGAGAAGATGTGTGCGCCACCTGTGAACAAATGAGAAAGGCGATCATGGATTCAGTCACTGAAGAAGAAAAGTTAAAGTCGACAACCAGAATGAAAGATCACATACTAAATGCTCAAAAAGAGAGAGAGAGATACATATAACTCCTGTTTAAAATTTGCAAAGGACTCATATCGTAACATGAATGAGGTAGATAAGTATGTACATTACACCTTCGATTTTAGTCAGAATGTATGCATTCCACACCACGCCAGGCAGATGGGACCGTTATACTTTACAACACTTAGGAAAGTTCAAATATTTGGATTCAGAATAGACGGAGTTCCAAGACAACTCAACTTCCTCACAGACGAACATGAAACAATAGGAAAAGACGGAACACCAACGCATGGGCCTAATTTTGTCATCTCCATGATTGATTGTGCGTTACAGACACACGGCACTGACGAGACTACCTGCACTGTACATGCCGACAATTGTCCAGGTGAGTAACATGTTACCCCCAAAGTTATGGATTTGTAGTGCGAAATCCAGATTATATAATAATTCAATGTATGTTGAAACACCATTCGACGGGAAGTACGAACGCATGTGTAAATTAACAAACTTTACTACAAAAAAACAATTAAACAAATTGAAAGGGTCCTCCGCGGCCGACTGGTATAAGGTTCCGGCTTTTAATCGCAGTTAATCTCTTAAGATTGCCAGTTACTTGGATTATACGCAAATGCTACTCTACCATTTATAACCTACATGGTGTGTTACAAAACAACATGAGTGAGTTACAAAACAACATGAAACACAAAGACACGTATTCATGTTTATATGTTTTGATAGACACGCACATTTAATAACAAAACAAAATTGTAAATTTAACAACAAAAGCAGATTATGGATACAAAGTCAGTATATAATTATGATAAAATGTTCACAGTGCCTGATCATAATTGAATTGAATTGCATGTTGTTTAACGGCTCATCAACACAGTACAGGTTATTTAGAGCCGCCCCAGAGAGAGGGGAAGGATACATAGGAATCCGGGAACCTGCCCTACTCTTATTATCGAATAGATTCCTATGGTTCTTTAACGTGCTCGGAGGATAGACCGATACACGGGACCGCCCGGTTTACGTCCCCATCCGACGGACGAGGGCGTAAATGTTTCATTACAGGGCAAAATAAGAACCAGTATGCCATTGGCTATTTTATGTGGCGGGTTATGACGGGCAAACACCAACGTATTGAATACATGATGCAGGTACCGGGGCATGCACGTTGTCTGGTCGATAGTGGCCTCGCTTCCCTAAAGTAATTATACCGTCGCACAGTCTGTGACTCTGTAGATCAACTACAGGAAGTCGTCGACAAGTCGTCCGCCACAAATGAAGCTGTCCGGTACCCGGCATGGCAATGGCGGGATTGGAAATCATTCATTGGACCTGTCTTCAAACAGTTGCGTGGAATAAGGTAAATGTATCGTTATTAACATTTTATATTATGAATTCTCCCATGAAAAACTGTTGTTGAAATGAAGTGTGGATTTAGGGGGATGGGGTGGCAGAGAAACCGTCCACCTACCCCTAAAATATTAAAATGTATGATTAAGCCAGCCCTGTAAAGTCCTACTCTCGCCTAAAAGTTATAATGTTTAATTAATTTGACAATGACTTATCGTTTAATTATTACCTCTAAAATGCTCGGAAAAAATATAAATATACGTTATAATTAGCTGAGAACGGTTTAGTTTTTTTGCTTGTCAAACGGTTTTGAAAAAGTTATGCCCCTCTACGGCAAAATCCTGAATCCGCACCTGAAAATGAATGCATGTGTACTCTGACGTAGATACCTTCATTTGTCTTCTAACAAATTTCATTGTTACCTGCTTAATATGCAAACACTTGCGTTAATAATAAATAAACTGTCAATGGTTGTTTTTATTCACACAGACAGTACCAGTATTTCAAGATGTCGGCTGCTGAACCAGGACTCGTTCCGTTAAAGAAAAGCAGCGACGCAGGCGAAACCTCTGTAAACATTCTGCGTACAAATGGCTTTGTATTTCCAGCAGACGCATCTCCAAGTATCATCGCCGCCCATGGATTAAGTAGAGAGCGTCAGGAGTACCTGCACAAGATTGTTCGGCCATTTGTCAGACCAAATTGTCAGGACATTACATGCCCAGTACCTGCTGGTCAACCGTAGATTGTCATCAATATACTATTTTGACAAAGTTATGCTTAGTATTATATAGTATTAAACTTTTATTTAAACTCGTGATTGAAATAATTACAAGTTCCATGTATACTCAGTATATTGAAGTTAACATTGATAATTGTAGCAATATGTTGTAAATTCGTCATACTAATTCTAGTTGACATAATAGATCTAGTGGAATCATGCGATATTGCACATAAAATGTTTCTTTGATACATGTTTTAGTTTCTTGTGTTTTGTTTTGTTTCTGTGTTAATCTGTTAATCAAATATAAAACATAAAGACTAATCAGCGCTTGACAAAAGTTACGAGACACAAAGTAACGTAATTAGAACGTCATAATAATAACGTCATGATTTGAAAGTCGTGAATATTTTACCTCTCGTCGCTTGTTTTAAAAGGACTATAACATTAAAAGTATGTATCACAATTTCAAACGGTTTTCGATTTTGTGATATTGAAAGTATATACTGTCAGAAAAAGGAAAAAAGTAAAAATTGTGTCATTAAGCCCCGTTTTCCTGGAGAAGACAATCAACAAAGTACTCCTCGACCAAGACAATCAACAAAGTACTCTTCGACCAAGACAATCAACAAAGTTCTGTTCGACCAAGACAATCAACAAAGTACTGTTCGACCAAGACAATCAACAAAGTACTGTTCGACCAAGACAAATGAAAGATTACCTTCAAACCAAATATGTTTGGGATCACCGTTGTCCCTTCCTCTGATATCATGCTTAAATTATCTAATTCCATCGCTTAATTTGTATGCGTTTTTCTATGTCTGTACAGATTATTTCGGAACCGAAACATTTTTCCACAGTCCTGGCACATATGTGGTGGTTTGGAACCACTATGAATCCCCTCATGGTGCTCCAGCTCGCCTTTCTTGTCGAACGAAAGATCACGTATATCACACTTATGTTTCAAGTCCCTTTTTTCACGAGTAGCCTGCGCCTTTAAATCCTTTGCCGTCTTAAGGCATTCCCACAACGGTTACTGATGTAAGATCTATCCGCCTTGTGTCGCTGCTCGTGATCGTGGTACTTTCTGGAAACAAAATAAAACAGCATAAACAATAAACAACTTGGCTTTATAAATATATTTTGATTGTAGGATTATATCAATAGACAGCATCAAGTAGGAAAAAGCTGTTCATTTGTTTGTATGGTGTTTACGTCATTTTCAACACAAGTAAGGTTATATATGACGGTCGCCAAACAATCTTTATAAATGGAAGTTATGACGGAAAATTTGCAAAAGAATGAAAGAATGATGATGAAAGAATGATCAAAATCGGATGATTAATAAAGAAGATACATCATTTAAATAAATACTGATAAAGGTGATCCTTTGGGAGCAAAAAACACAATTAAGAGAATAAAGCAGCAGACTCGGTTTTATTGAGCGAGTATTCTACTTCAAAGCCACCTACATTGGGCTCGTTAGTCCCAAAGGACCAGTAAAAATAACACTACTGATTAGTAGCACGGGGAGACTTTTTACAGCCGCCACACTGCACTAAACGAACGCTAGTGTGAATGATAATAAAACTGATAAGGTTTGCTTTGAAACGGATATTGAAGTCGCCCTTTTGGGAACTTTGACATCATAGTTCTAATTACCAAATATGGAACAAGTTGATTATCAGTCATACAATGTGATACACTGATAACGCTCTCTAGCACTCGTTCAGCCGTACTAGTATCCTATGACTACAAAATAGCAGAATAACAACACATTGATTGAAGTATGGGGCCCCTTTACCGCTCTCATGGGACCTTTCACATCAATTGTAATGAAGATAAACATGCTTAACCAACATTCAAACGCAACAGTAATAACAACCGAGAAAAAAACCCACAACAGTTTTGACAAATTGAAGATATTGTTTTCGTTTTAAATGTAAAAGTGTCTCTATGTTTATTTTCTGTCATTATTTAGCTGTCTTTTTTTTTTGCTTATCATTTTGCTTGATTTTTCTAATGTTTTACATGGAATTTTCGACTTTTATAATGTTAATTTCTAGAGCTAAATGACAAAAGCACATTGAATTCCATTGCAACTTTTAAAATTATACCTTTTTGATAAGAAAGCCTTATAACATGCCCGACAGTCGTATTTCCGCTTGTTGTTGTGGCGGGCCTCGTGCTGCCTTGGTGAACTTGCTGTCCGAAGTAGTTCACCACAGAAACGGCATAATTTTGAATCAATTTCTGTAAAAGTAAATGTAAAAGTAAATTAAAATTGTTTGTGTATAACGTTAGATTGCGTAAGATAAAATAAAAGCCTCAAATATTGCTATGTAATAGGTATATATGCATGTAGTATGAGAGATGGAAACAAAAGAAACGTCTTAATTATAAGAGATAACCCATATATCATTATATCGTTTTATATCAAGATTACAACAGCAAACGTATCATAGCTTACTACTACAATGTAACTAGAGTACAGTAAAACGTCTTCACCTTCTTTCTACTTCGACTGCACAGTAATCGAAGTTTGATATGCTGTTTTCTAAAATAAAAACACAAACAATTGTTTTACCATGTTTATGACGTTTGTAATTCAAGAAGGTGCTATAGTAGGTCCGAACGATTGACCCTATGCGTAATGGACGTGTTAATGTTGAATCCCATACCCAACTTAACTATCCCTTACTATTGAAAATCATAAATGTGTTGTGTTTTTCCAAATCTTTTAAATACATCAGTTAATCTTGTAACTCTCAGACTCCCAATTACCAAAGTAACTTTCCTACCTAATGTTTCGATAACCCCATTCTTCTTGTCTTAGATATGAAAACCATATCTATATTCGCTTATGATTTCTTTCTTTTTTTATTGGGAGCGACACACGGGTTTGTGGAAAATGTGACTTTTTGCAACATAATTCTTATTTATACCTACCGCAGACATGTCTTAGTGTTGGCAACTGTCCTTTTTTTGTACTTGCTATCATCAATATCATGAACGTGATTAGTTGCAAGACAGTTGCTGTCATGAGAACATGTCGTCATTTTTACAAATTTTCAATACTATTGACTTTGTTAGTTTTATTACCGATCTTTAAAGACGAATGTTGTGCATTTGCAATGCTAAATGGTATCCACGAGACCAATCATATCTCACACAAATTAACTCATTCGTCTCATGGTACGAAATGTTACCCGGCTAGTAAATTGCACAGGCAAAACATTGAGTTTACATTTCATGTTATGTGTTTTTTCTTTATAGCTACATTAATTGCTTGGCTTGTCATTCTCCTTATTATTTCTGGAGACGTACATCCCAACCCCGGTCCACTCCGGGAACCAAACAATAGTCATTCCTCATCTCACCATTCATCAATCATTGCATCAATGG
The DNA here is from genome assembly GCA_037043455.1 of Cyrtodaria siliqua. Taxonomy (NCBI): domain Eukaryota; kingdom Metazoa; phylum Mollusca; class Bivalvia; order Adapedonta; family Hiatellidae; genus Cyrtodaria; species Cyrtodaria siliqua. Next base: position 64,184 of record JAWPHD010001687.1, read on the forward strand.
ACCTCTCTAAACATTTATCTTTTGTTCACTATAATGTCCAAAGTATCTCTCACAAACTTGATATCTTACGAACTGAGCTAAGTGAATTTGACATACTAGCATTTTCTGAAACTTGGCTTAACCAATCGACACCAAATAATGACCTTACTTTTGATTCCTTCTCCGCTCCTGAGAGAAAAGATCGCACTGGTGACAGTCATGGGTGCGTTATACTCTATATAAAAATAATATACATGACAAACGTAGGCATGACCTTGAACCGTTAGGTATTGAATGTATATGGGTCGAAATCTTCATGAAACATTCTTTTCGGATTATTTTACAGACCACCCAGTGCAGATAACGTTCATAATTCCATTATCGAAAATTCAATCCACCTTGCAGTGGATACAAACATCAACGACATAATTATTACTGGTGATTTAAACTTTAATACGAACCATGCTAACTCCTGTCGAAAACTAGCTTCTATTTGTGAGCAATTCTCACTATATCAATGCATAAACTCATTTTACAGAAAATTCATCTTGGTTAATAATAAGGACAGTGTCTTGCTAAGCGGTGTAGGTGACCCGTTTTTACAACAAGATATTCGATATCACTGCCCAATATTTGGTATTCTCAAATTCAAAAACCAAACTATTAAATCCTTCACCAGGCATATTTGGAGTTATGATAAGGGAGATTATGATACGTTGAGACATTTGGCCCAAACTACTGACTGGACTATGTTCTACGATAACACTATTAATGTATATGCAAACAGGATAACCGAACATATAATTAAACTATCAAGACAATGCATCCCAAACAAACTGGTTCGGATCAAACCTAACGACCTGCCATGGATCACTTCATCTATAAAATGTTTGATTAGAAAACGAAAGCGAGCCTATCGTAAAGCCAAACGTATAAATACACCAGCCCTGTGGGCTAAATTCCGTAAACTTAGAAATGAAACAATTAACTTAATTCGGAAAAACAAAGTCAACCACTTCCAAATATTGTCAGAAAAACTTAAAACTGAAAATCGTTCTTCAAAAAACTGGTGGTCAACGTTAAAATATCTTATGTCGTCAAACCGCAAAGAATCCGTACCCACATTGTATCATAACGATTCTATTATTACAGATGACGTTGATAAAGCAAACCTGTTAAACGACTTCTTTCGAAATCAAACTCTTATAAATGATGATAATGTTCAAATTCCCGTCTTACCCGCTGTAAATGAGTCAACACTTAGTTCCATTGAACTGTGTCCACTCGAGGTCAAGCAAATCTTAGAGACCCTACCTTTAGGTAAAGCTGTAGGTCCTGATTCAATTAATAACCGTATTCTTAGAGAACTAGCTACTGAACTCACTGAACCACTATGTTCCTTATTTAATCAATCTCTTAACGATAGTTGTGTTCCATCAACTTGGAAAGAAGCCCATGTCTGTTCAATTTTCAAATCTGGCGACCGATCTTTGTTCTAACTACAGACCTATTGCACTGCTTTGTACTATTGAAAAGGCTTTGGAGAAAAACATCTTTAAACATGTTTTTAATTTTTTTCAAACAAATAACATTTTAACTGCACTGTAGTCTGGATTTGTTCCAGGTGACTCTACAATTAACCAACTTGCATAACCTTTTCTGCCAATCCCTGGATTCTGGAAAGGAAATTCGGGCTATTTTCTGTGACATTAGCAAAGCCTTTGATCGCGTTTGGCACAAGGGACTCTTAGTTAAACTAAAGGCCGCTGGTATCACTGAAAAGCTTTTAAAATGGTTTGAGAATTATCTTAGTGATAGAAAACAACGCGTTGGTCTACCAGTTGTTCAATCTGACTGGACTAAAATTAAAGCCGGTGTCCCACAAGGCTCTATCCTAGGACCACTGTTATTCCTTCTCTACATAGATGATATTGTTATAGACATCAATTCAAATATTCGCCTTTTTGCAGATGATACAGGTCTATTCATTGTAGTTGATAATCCAATTGTTGCTGCAAATACACTTAATTCTGACCTATTGAAAATTTCGGCATGGGCAGATAGATGGCTTTGTTAAATTTAACCCAACCAAAACCGAATCTCTTGCATTTCACGAAAAGTCAATTTTATTAACCACCCTCCGGTATTTATGTATAATAAAGTGATAACTGAAGTTGAGGACCACATGCACCTTGGCATTTTTCTGTCAAATGATTTATCCTGGCACAAACACATTGAATACATTCAGTCAAAAGCATGGATGAGAATTAACATTATGAGAAAAGTACACGCTTGATAGAGTGTCATTAGAAACTATTTATAATTCCTTTATCAGACCTATTTTAGAATACGGTGAAGTACTGTTCGATAACTGCACACAATATGTAAAATATGAGTTAGATAAAATACAAAATGAGGCTGCTCGTATAGTAACCGGAGCAACGAAACTTATTTCCATTGAAAACCTCTACAAAGAATCATGGATGTCAGAGAGGGTTGAACCCATTCGGACACGAAACTGTCTGTCCTCTAAGAAATTCTCTATAAAAATTGCTAATCGACCTCTAAGACCAAGGTCAAGAAGATCATTCATGATACCGTACTTCCATGCAGTATCATAAACTTTCTCCAAGTCAAAAAATACAGCGACTAGATGTTCTTTCTTTACGAAAGCTTCCCTAATAAATGATTCAAATCGAATGAGATTGTCTGTTGTGTCTCGTTGGCGCCGGAATCCACTTTGATACTTTGTTATCAGCTTGTTGGATTCCAGATACCAAACGAGTCTCTCATTAATCATTCGTTCCATGGTTTTATATATACAACTCGTTAAAGCAATAGGGCGATAATTTATTGGATCCGTATGATCCTTTCCAGGTTTGGGGACTGGAATAACGATTGCTTCCCGCCAAGAATCGGGGAAGTTTCCGGTCACCCAAACCTTATTAAATATATCAAGAAGTGTAGAGAGACAGGTTTCAGGTAAATGTTTTAATAATTGATAATGGATATCATCAGGACAGCTGATGTATCATGAGCCTTTTTAAGGGATTCTCGAAGTTCTTTGAGAGTGAACAGTTTATTGTATTTCTCCAAATTTTTAGACTTGAAATTCAGCTTCTTCTGTTCTTTTAGTTTCTTATGTTTTAGAAAATGTGGTTGACAGTTTTCAGAAGAAGAGTTTTTAGAAAAAGTTTCTGCCGAAGTGTTCGTAATATCTTTGACAGAAGTAATATCCTCATTATCAGTTTTAAGATGATTTACACAACTAGAATTACCTTTACCGTTTATTTTCCGGACCATGTCCCACGTCTTCTTAAGAGATGAACGAGAGATGAGCCTAGAGACATAATATCTTCAGGATTTCCTCTTGCTATCCTTAATAGTACGACGGGCTTTCGCACGAAAAACTCTAAAAGTATCTAAATTATCTTGAGTTGGCCGCAAGTTAAAAGCATTCAATGCAGCTTTACGATCGCTGACTACCTTTTTGCAGTCATCATCGTTCCACGGTTTATGTGGGCGTTTTGGATTTGCCGAGGTTTTTGGAATAGTTTGATCAGCTATATCATGAAGGGTTTTGGTAAAAAGAGCAGTTGCGTCTTCGTCATCCTCGAAAACGGAAGGCTTTACTGTTCCTCACAAAGAGATTGAAACGTATCCCAATCAGCTTTGCGAAGTTTCCATCGTTGCATTTTTTCGAGGAGTGGAGGGCCGATGTTTTCAGGAAATAAGGGGAAGTGGTCACTTCTACATAGGTCGTCACCAACACTCCACGAAAAATCCATCAAGAGCGTTGGATCGCATATTGTTAAATCAATGGAAGAATGAGAGCCTGTAGCTAGATGTAAATAAGTATGTGATTTGTTGTCATTAAAAAGACAAATTATTTTTGGCTAAGAAATCCTCAACTTTCTTGCCTTTATCGTTTATATCCTTACAACCCCAAATATAGTTGTGTGCATTAAAATCACCCAAGAGTATAAAAGGTGATGGTCATTCTGTAACTAGGTGATTTAAATCTTTAAGGTCTAGTGAAGAACTAGGCGGTAAATATAAGGAGCATATTGTTATAACTCTGTGCATCGTAACACTGACCGCAACAGCTTGCAAACCAGTTTTCAACGCAACAGTTCTGTGAGGAATGTTTCGATTCACAAGAATCGAAACTCCTCCAGAAGCTTTATCACCTGTATCACAAATATAGTTATACAATGAATAGTACACAGACAGGAGCAGCTCGCTTGCATCTTTCTCTATGGTGACTAAAGAGTTGACAGTTAAAACATCGAAGAGGGTTTGGAATGAAGGGGTCAACTGGTAGAATGATATATCCAGTTTTGATGGTCTTTGGCAGATTTGGTGTGCTGAAAGTAAGCACAAAAGTATTTGTCGGAGTGAGTTTGCCACTCCGCCTCGTACTGATGCGCGTTACCTCAGTCACACCTTGAGATTTGAGATTTTGAGTCATTTCTTCAAGAGTGCAGTGCTCCAGTTCCCTGGAGCGTACTACACCCTTCGAAGAATTGAGACAAATGTGAGGAATAACCTCAACACGGATGTTTACGAAAGTTTGAATTGAAAGGAGATTGTCAGAGTGTGATTTTTTTGCACACTCAACAAGAAGTTTGCCATTATTGAGTTTTTTGACACTCCTTGGCTCACCGGCGATGCCAGGTAAAGCCTTGGAGAAATCAAAAGGAGAGAGTCTAGTTATAGGTTTGTCATCCTCTAGAGAGATAATATTGAGGAATCGAGGCCAATTTTAATGAGAAATTTCCTCATCAGATTCTGATTCGGAATCTTCTCGAGATCGTTTAGGAGCATGAGAAGTTTTGTGTGCGTGTTTTGGTGCCATAATGGGGAATTGATATTCATTCTCACGCTTCTCACCCACCTCGGAGTCCAACAAGGGGACATTTGCTGTGGATATCCGACAGACAAATGCCAAGAATACGTGAAGAGTATACTCATATAAAACCAACGCATCAGACCCCCCATACCACCCAGCAGACATAACTCCTCAACTAAAAAGTCGAAGAGCCGCACTTATGTTCCGCTTAAAAGTGGCATGAGTATAGCCATATAGCGTTCAGAAATACATGATTAGCCCTAGCGCCACCGCCATAAAGGATCCTTTCTACATTATGTTTAAACAGGACAAAATAAAAGGGAACAAGATATTAAACGAGGGGTTGAGAGAGATTTGAATTAAACAAGAAGCTAGAATCCCGTATAGCTGGAGTGACAAACCGATTGATCAGATCGGGCTAATCTGACCGCCCGTCTAGTTGAAGTCCGGACCAAAGTGGTGTGTTGTAACGTGGAGATAACTACCAGATATCCACGTCACTCAACCACCAGGATTCCCTTCTCCAACGACACGGGTTGCCACCCACGGTCAACAGGTGGGTTACATTTCGGGGGGGGGGGGGGGGGGTTCTACCCCTCTGCTAAGTACCGAGCAGTCAGTTGATTCTTATCACCCCACCACCGACTGGGGGGCTTATTTTGATAAAGAATCTTGGACAGTTTTATTCGACGGTAAGCATACGAGTAGTGTTTGGGGTATCGCATGATTGTCGCGCACTTGTTGTTTCTCAAACTGTCTATGAAATTGATGGTCTTTAGAAAATATCACAAGAACGTTTGGCGGAAAGATCAATGACAGCTTCGAAAATCATTATTTTGCCCAAGCAAACGATAACTGAGGAGAAAATGCTGTAAATGTTAGAAAATTGTACCGGGCATCAGCTTAAAAATGGTCAAATGAATCGACCCTCCTCCTTCACCAATGGCATGTTTAGAGCTGGAATGGACCATCAGTCAAAACTAGAGACTAGATAATTTGCACCGAAACATTTATTTAAATAGAATACTAGACTACAAAAAACGAAATGTTTTCTCACCAAATCGTCGAATTTCGAGAATCTTCCGGACATTTCCGGTCGATAGGTACTTGCCATTGTATCTGCCCGTTTGCTAAGTCTTTTGTTTGGTGAAAGACATTTCCTAGGTGTCGGGTCAATATGACCTCAAAAACTACTGGGATCACCATGTGATCTATATATGAAGTGTCAGGCTCTTAGGTTGAAATGTATTCCGAGTCACAGATGGGAAACCGTTTTGCTTTGATGGGTCGCCGTGACCTTGACATTTGACCTATTGATCCCAAAAGAAATAGGAATCATTTATGTGCCATGGGCAGTCTATGTATGAAATGTCGTGATCTTAGCTTAAAAGATACATGAGTTAATAGAACGGAAGCCGTTTTTCTATGTCGGGTAATTTACGTTTAACGATACCGCGTCGGCGTAAAGCAATATATATATATATATATATATATATACCATGCATATATATATATATATATACCATGCAGGAATTCTCTCTACAGTATAATTTTTCATCGAAGTGTGAATTTGATTACTAGTATATACTAATACTATTTCATTACAATCGTATTTGTTCCATGTTTCCATAGTTCATTTTTAAAAAGAACATACATAAATGATAATATTGTACTTTTGTTGTCCATATGTTAATTTTCAAATGTAATTCATGGAAGCTCCAAGACAATATAAGGAAAATAATACATATATATACTTATAACATATTACATTCATTTGCTATTTCGCTATTTGCTATTTGCTGAAATGTTTGTATTTTGCTATTCATAATACTAAAAGTAAATTTAAGATGTTACACAGAAAACTATTTGCTTTATACTATTCTTATAATTAATATTAATGATTGAACATATATCAATTTATGTAGAAAATCTAACTGGACGCCGTGAGTTTATAAAAAAATCAATATGCCATGTGTCCCTTTAAATAACAGTGTAACAATGTGAATGATATGAACTGTTGAAAAACGAAGTCGGTGTTTTTCCTTTCCTAGACACAGAACAAACTGAGAGTCAAATGCATGTGATTAACAGAAGAAAGTATATTGAAGTGAACGCCTCATACGGTCCTTGTAACTGAGCTCTTAAAATGGCTTATTTTGAATTGTGTTCAATGGGCAGATTTTCACACGCCTGACACCACTTCCTGTTCAACTTAAACATTTATCCTTGTACTTCTCTTGTTTTTGTAACCCTGTTCTTCCTTGTCTAGCTTTCAAGACGAATAGTCCGCAGTTTTAAGTTGTTTAGTAACTGAGCTATATATACGTTTTTTATAACATTAACATGCGGATAACAACAAAAAATTCATCATTTTAGAAAGAAAACGAAGACAGGACACACCAACTGGTAAGTGACGTAACACTTTATTCTCGTCGACTGATAACGTTAAAGGGCCGACCGAATAAATGTATATATATGTATTTTCTTCTGGGATGTGACCCGTCTGTTGTATATTAATTGTACCATGTTTTTGAAGGCTGGTTTAAGCATATTTGTTTCAAAGATGACATATAATGCAAATGTAACACAAAATAATACATAGATTGGAAAAGCAAAATGCTTACAAAGGTCTTTTCTATAAGGAGGTTTAAGTATATAACCGTTACTGATGATATTCAAAGTAGAACACAAACATAGATGATTTTATATTTTACGCAAGGCAGTATTGAAAAGTAGCAGCTCGATTCATTAATCCAGTGCTATTTTGATTATGGTTAAAATTTAACACTTATTTACTTGCATTTAGCTGAACGTGAAAATGTCATTATTTACATGCATAGCAATCCTTCTAAAATCTATCGAGGTTATACTTTATTAATGCAAGTACCTTGATTAAAATAGCAAGCAGAAAACCTTCGCACTTGCTTTTTTAAGTTTGATTTAAATCTGCTTGCATATAATTAAATAATTCAATCGTTTTACCTACTTTATCTTTCAATATTGTACTGGTGCGTACAAATAGTAACATGGAAATAGTTTTGAACTAATTGGATAATTATGAATAATGATTTGCAAACATACAAAATATGTAGAACAAGAAACCCAGGAGGGTCGGTATCACTATACTTGCTAAATAATAAGGGTCAGATATGTAACTAAATGACCAAAAGAGCTTGTAGAAAGAAAATGGGCATACGCGTGCTTGGTAACTAATACGTAAGCCCATCAAAGAAAGAAAACGCCTGAAGAGTTCTACATACTAGACATTACAGTGTACAATGTGAACTTAAGTACGTGTCTGTTCTCATCAACAGACTCTGTCAATGAAATTGAGTCTGATACTTCTTTTTTCTCGTTTGTGTTTTTTTGCTCACAAGGGATCCCCATTTAAGTATATATTGCCATTCCCACTATCGTTTATATAGTGGTTGTGGCGGCTGTAAAAAGCCGTCCGACTAAAAATTAGTAGCTTTATTACTTACTGATCCGCTAAGTAATCACTTAAGAGATGTTGGGAGTGAGAGGTGTAGCACTTTGTATTACCTCACATGAACAGATTCAATGAAACCGAGTATGCCACTTTTTCCTCTTGTTTGTGTGTGTTGCTTCCACGGAATCCCCTTTTCAGTATGTATTAATACAGGAGTATTATTATTATTTATTTGCTTTTATATTTTTCTTAAAATCAAGTGAGTGTTTACAAGACACACCATATTATTTTTCATTAAACAATTAACCAAATGAAATTATTTTAGCCAACAACGTGAGCTAACTAGTCATCCTTAAATAATATTTTCAATCCTTATTTCAGTTTACCATAGTAAAACAGAAACCATGAATAATACAAGTATTGCGATTGTCGACGAGGACCATATAGTACAGCAGCTGAGTGGCGACAAGACCCGTTTGCTGATACCTGCTGTCGTCTTTATAGCAGTCCTGATGGTATCTGGATTTGTAGGAAACCTTATGGTGTGTTTGTACTACTCTCTAAAGTCGAGACAGACAACAAACTCGTTCTTTATAGTGATATTAGCAATATACGATCTCATTTCATGCAGCATATGCATGCCTGGAGAGATTGTGGACATAGCCAAGTTTTATACCTTTGAAAACGGCGAAGCCTGCAAAGTTATCCGGTTTATGAATTTCTTTACCGTAGCTGGTTCGGTGGTAACACTCATGGTAATTGCGGTTGATCGTTACAAGAAAATATATAATCCTACATGCAAACAGATGACAGGAAAGCAAGCTAGATGGATCAGTTTAGCAGTCGGTATTTTTGCAATCATTCTGTCTTTGCCGTCGTTGTATCTACAGGGTGCTATAAAAGTGAATATTCCAAACCAATTAGGCCTCAATCTCGAAGGATACGATTGCACTACAACAAAAGATAAATCGTTAAAGATGTATGTTCTAGCATACAATCTTGTTTTACTTGGTATGTTTTTTATTATTTTTATTCCTTTAATGTGTTTGTATGGTATAATTTGCAAAACAATTTATGAACATCGTCGAAATCTACGGAAGCATAAAAAAGAAAGTAATAAGACAATTAATGTTGACAATGTAAAGCTTGGCCATGTATCAACCGCAACGACAGATAATAGCACATCCAATACGCGTGATGATATTGAATCTAAACCGAAGCAAGACAATGCAAAAGAAAGAAAGTCAAAAATGCTCGACAATAAATCTGAAACAAGTGGCGAAATGCAATCTAAAACGAAACAAGTCAATTCAAAAGAAAGGAAGTCAAAGGTATTGGACAGAGAATCTGTCAAAATAACATTAGTTATGGTAGCTGTTACTGGTGCATTCATCCTAAGTTTCCTGCCACATCTCTCATTAAGGATATGGAGCTCTATAAAAGGAAAACACACGGTTGAGTTTTTGTCAGATTCGGATCTAGTGGGCTACACAATTGGAACACGGTCATACCTGCTAAATAGCAGTATAAATCCATGGATATACGGTGCATTCAACAGCAGCTTTAGGAACTATATATTTGACAAGCTACGGTGTAAATAAATGTCCGATGAAGTCATCAGTTGTGACAACCACAGACCTAATATACATTTAAAATCGGATGGCGACGTGGAGATGGACATCTGTTGACTATACATTTTTTTTCTCAAAACAGATATGTGCAAATGTAATAAACTGCATTCACATTATCATCCAGATTTAATATATCGGGTAAAATATTAAAGGGACTGGATGCCATCAGAAAGAGTTTTTGGTGTCAATCTAAGAACAAAAGAAAACCCTCGCAATGTGCTTCAGTTGCATATGCATTAAATCCAGTCGCATGTTACCTGCGGCTTTATTATTGTTTATGGCAATGTTTGGTCTCAATGACTCTGATAGTTTATGTTGCAAAGTTATAAATATCAATTTAAATGGGGTTGAAAGTAGTTCTACATATAATTCGAACAAAGTGTACTTCGATCACAAAACAGGAATTTGTAAGAGCCTTAAAGCAGTACATGTGTTAATATTAATTCAACAAACACCAGCCGAGTCGTCTAGTTTTCCAGACCGAACTATTTCATTGACAGTAATTAAATAGTACGGATCATGAGGCCTAGTCGAGTGTACTAGTATATGGACATTGAATATAAAAGGTTTTGTTTGTTTGTTTTTAAGGTGTTTTACGTCATTTTTAACACAGGTAAGGTTTGTTTTGTGGTGGAGGGAGACCACCCACTTTTCCTGGGTAGAACCAGTACTGTACACCTCCTGCCATCCGTAAGAATCGACACTTCCTCACTTACAAGTCGAGCTCCCAGTGGGATTCGAACCCCAAGGTAGTATTCATTTTTGGAATGACATCTATAAATCTTCAGATTGCGTCCAGTCCCTTTAGCGCATCAATGTGTAGTGGCGTAGCAGCGCATCATTGTGTAGTGGCGTAGCAGCGCATCAACGTGTAGTGACGTAGCAGCGCATCAAGGTGTAGTGGCGTAGCAGCGAAATCAATTGGTAGTGGTGTAGCAGCGCATCAAGGTTTAGTGGCGTAGCAGCGCATCAATGTGTAGTGGTGTAACAGCGCATCAAGGTGTAGTGGCGTAGCAGCGCATCAATGTGTAGTGGCGTAGCAGCGCATCAAGGTTTAGTGGCGTAGCAGCGCATCAATGTGTAGTGGCGTAGCAGCGAAATCAATTGGTAGTGGTGTAGCAGCGCATCAAGGTGTAGTGGCGTAGCAGCGCATCAATGTGTAGTGGCGTAGCAGCGAATAAATTTGAAGTGGCGTAGCAGTGCATCAAGGTGTAGTGCCGTAGCAGCCCATCGATGTGTAGTGGCGTAGCAGGCATCAAGGTGGAGTGGCTAGCATCGCATCGACGTGTAGTGGCGTAGCAGCGCATCAATGTGTAGTGGCGTAGCAGCGCATCAATGTGTAGTGGCGTAACAGCGCATCAAGGTGTAGTGGCGTACGAGCGCATCAAGGTGTAGTGGCGTAGCAGCGAATCAATGTGTAGTGGCGTAGCAGCGCATCAACGTGTAGTGGCGTAGCAGCGAATCAATGTGTAGTGGCGTAGCAGCGAATCAATGTGTAGTGGCGTAGCAGCGCATCAGGGTGTAGTGGCGTAGCAGCGCATCAATGTGTAGTGGCGTAGCAGCGCATCAAGGTGTAGTGGCGTAGCAGCGCATCAAGTGTTGGAAAGTCAGCAAAAGTTGCACTGAATGTTGTTTAACTTTAAAAGCTCATCAACACATAGACTGGCATAAGTCCTTAATGTTATAACATTTTAACTATTATTATAGAATTTCCTTAGCACTGAAAGGGACAAATATCTCTACTTATAACATGTATGGTCTTAATGGTCTTATCTGAACATTAAGGACTGGAGAAATCCATTCAACCACAGGACAGACGAGTGGCTGGTAATTTATCATGTTACATCAATGTGGTCGAGCTGATAGCCGTGAAGATGAGGGGTAATTAGGTTACAGTTATGCCCTTACAACAAGAGCCATAACATTCATATACTTAATGAAGGTAAAGCAAATCAGTGGAATGTAGTACCAGAGTGCTAGTTGGACGTTATATAAATATTCAAACGAACATGGGACCTACAAAACATGTAACAAGGATACAAAAGAAAGTAATTAAATATCTGTGTACATTATGTGAAGAAAATATTCTGAATTAATTCTTTCATAATGATGTAATAACAACAACACCCCATTGTCCTTTGATTGAAGACTTCTCAATAAAACTGTATCAATATATAATGGTAGGAAAATAGGAAATATAGTAGAAAACGAATACCATTTTTAGCTTGTATGTCCAATATATTGGCACTTAAGACAGAACTATTTTAAACCTTACTTTTTGCAGATGGCCCAGGATAAACAAATGTGATGCGTTAATGTCTAATAACTCGAACTGAACAATTATAAACTGATCAAACTATGTTTATTATGCATTAAACTTCGAAATGAAATGCAAGTTTAAAATTCTTTACCACATTTCACCTTTTTTCCACTTAAGCGTTACGCTTCTCTGTAAGCGTTACGCTTCTCTGTAAACTCCAAGTAGATTGTGTATGCCATATTGTTGTTGCTGTTTGTTTCTTATTTTCTCACATTTTTTCTTTGATGTTCTCACTGTATTTTATATGTATTGTGTGTAGGCTATAAACGTTGTACTGAATGTTTAATGCTGATTAAAGTTATTATTATTAGTAGTAGTAGTAGTATTATATTATATAATTTCACAGATCATAATTATTTGTCAGATTTGCAGCTTTCAGTAGATTCTCTCTAATATGTTCATATTTTAATTGTCGTAATCCAACTTAATTGCTTCTACCATTTAATAATAAAATGTTTTGTAAACACCCTCCCGTGTTTTATTATTATATGCATCACCGTACTTTTGACTCGATTCAACATAGTAATTGAAACGTTTCTTTACTTTTATTGCATAGTTCATATATCATATTTATAAATTGAATTGAAATAAAAGGTCCCATAGAAACGCCAGCATCTAAATGCAATGGCATCGTAGGTCTGCACTGTACTACAAACAAGGAGCACAATTTAATTAATTATACAACGAAAAAGACAAAATACAGCAGAAAGGGTGGTGCAGTCGAATGAAGACAGGGTTACCGACTTGAAGTCAACTTATTCTTAAATTACTGTCCACTCTAAATTGTCTCTTAACACTCACAAGCGCTTTCATCTAACTCCACACTTTTTATAATCTAATTTTATATCTAACACTGCTCTACCATAAAGAATCATAACTACTTCTCACCACTATGTTTTAGTTTTGACTGGCACAACTTTACTAAAGGTCCACGCCTAGAAATAAACGTGACCACATTTAAACTACCTTAATTGTTTCTAACATCTCATTGGTAATTACATTATCAATCCACTGTGTTTCAAAATATGATTAAGGCTAAACACCCTAATTACCCTTAATAATGACCAGCTAGTTTTGAGTCTCTGCATCCCTTAACCCAAATGGTGTCACTTGATACTAAGCTCCCGACCGTGATATGTCTACATTGTACTAATCTACTTGCAACAACAATAGCTTCAATTACCACATTCTGAATTAACTAAATATAATATGTTCTCTGGTTCTGAATTAATGACTTATATTATTAATAACATTCATAATTAACATATTAATATCAACAATGCTGAGCTTTATAGAAAATGTCTATCATTTACAGAGCCAGTTATTTGGAAATGTTAACCGACAGAATACAAATACATATGTTTCGCAATGCTTGTGCAAAATGAATGAAATCTTAGTGAAATGAAGCAATTACATGTGTGGATACATGTATGACTATTATAATGTTGATATTTGTTAATTTGAATATATGTGTGCACATTTACCTTTTCATATTGTGCATATGTTGAGGGCCGCATTCCTTTTAGCTCTACTGGCCAAAGGCCAGCGGAGCTTATGGGATGCCGAGATGATGTCCGTCGATAACTTTTGTCTGTTAAGACTATAGGGCCTTCTTTTTTCATCTGATCTTTACCAAGCTTTACCAGATTGTTAACTCGGAGAAGTTCGAAAACCAGCCAGATCGGACCACTAACAGTGGAGTTATGGCCCTTGATTTAGTTAAAAATGCTATATTTTGCCTGGTTAAGACCATAGCGCCTTCAATTTTCCGATCTTTACCAATCTTTACCCGATTGTTAATGTCAATGAAAGCACGGAGAAGATCGAAAACAGCCAGATCGGACAAGTAACAGCGGAGTTATGGTCCTTGATTTAGTTAAAAAAGCTTTATTTTGCCTCGTTAAAACGAAAGGGCCTTCATTTTTCATCCGATCTTTACCAAACTTTAGCAGATTGTTAAGTCAATAAAAGCTCGGAAAAGTTCGAAAACCAGCCAATTTAGACCAGTAACAGCGGAGTTATGGCCCTTGATTTAGTTAAAAATGCTATATTTTGCCTCGTTAAGACGATAGGGCCTTCATTTTTCATCCGATCTTTACCGAACTTTGCGAGATTGTTAATGAAAGCTCGGATAAGTTCAAAAATCAGCCAGACGGGACCAGTAACATCGGAGTTATGTCCATTGATATCGTTAAAAATGTTATAATTTGCCTCGTTAAAACGATAGGGCCTTCATTTGATCTTTACCAAACTGTACCAGATTTGTTTACTTTTTTGGTATTATTATTTTTATTTTTTTTTTTATTTTTTTTATTTTGATATAGATATATATTTTTTTAATTATACAATGATTGATGCTGTTGACATGTACATACATGTGTTAGATATTAGATAAATGGAGAAGTCTGATAAGGAGATGTATATAATGGCAACGTTGGTAGGTTGTTCTGTTCAGGAGAAAACGAAGAGAGGCAAGAAACGTCAGAGAATTAGACATAAGTTCTTATTTCATGGGAGACAAATATGCAAACAAACATTCATGTTTGTGTTTGACGTTGGAAAGCACTATCTCCAAAACATTATGACACACGTACATGAACATGGCGCTGTTCCAAGAAGTCATGCAAATACAGGGAAAATGCCAGCGAAAGCAATAAATGTTAATGATATTAAAACTGTCGTGCAGTTCATATCAAATTTTTCAGATGAAAATGGAATGCCACAGCCAGCAGCTCCAAGAGGACGCGACAATGTCCCTACAGTATATTTAACTTTTGAAACGACAAAAAAAATACGTATCCATTAGAAATACGTTGTCTGCTGTTTAGAATCTCAGCCCGAATGTCGTTCTGTCAAATATTCTACATTCTGTAATATTTAGACTACCTGCTTATCGCACATCAAGATTGCAACACCAAGAGAAGATGAAGACCTGTGAAAAAATGAGAAAGGCGATCATGGATTCAGTCACTGAAGAAGAAAAGTTAGAGTCGACAACCAGAATGAAAGATCACATACTAAATGCTCAAACTCCTGTTTAAAACTTGCAAAGAAATAATATCGTAACATGATTGAGGTAGATAAGTATGTACATTGCACCTTCGATTTTAGTCAGAATGTATGCATTCCACACCACCCAGGCAGATGGGACCGTTATACTTTACAACACTTAGGAAAGTTCAAATATTTGGATTCGGAATAGACGGAGTTCCAAAACAAATGAATGAATGAATGAATGGTGTTTTATGGCACGCCGACACATAAATAGGTCATATTGTGCGCAAAAACCGATAAAAAATGAAGAAATGAAGTATTAATTAAAAATCAATGCAAATATATAAAGATAAAACTATTACAAAATAAGGGTTGATAAGGTGTAATATAAACTATGTATGTAAATCAACAAATGCCCGTCAACGGGTATATAAACAAGTAAATATATATAAAAACACATTATAATGATTTATATAGTCTGATCTCTTTTAGGAAATCTAAAACAAGACTAAAATCTATAATATCAAATAACCCTTTCATAGTATTAACATTGTAGTACCTTTGACGCATAGGATCAAAGTCTACACATTCCAATAAGATGTGTTTGACCGTTAACGGTGCAAAGCAGGGTATACATTCTGGTAATTGCTCAGTTTGTAATACATATGTGTATGCCCTATCCTGCACCGGGCTAGGAGAACTTCTTCTCGACGAATGGATCTACTAGAAGAACGCCATTCTCCAAGTAACGGTTTAATTGAATGGAGTTTATTGTTAACTGACAAATCCAAAGCGGCTTGCCAAGAGTTACGAATAAATGGGTTAATACAACTTTTAAAATCAGTATAAGGTATTTTAGTATTAGATATATGTAAAAAAAAGCACTATCAGCTCTATCATTACCACGTATTCCTAAATGGCTTGGAAGACAGCAGAAAATAATAACATTATCAACTATAAGAGAATTGTACTTTTCTAAAAGCTGAAGCACAACTGGGTTATCATGTTTCATATTACCCAGTGCTGAAGAGATGAAAGGGAATCAGAAAATATTACAAAATGGTCATCATCAGATTCCTGGATATAATTTAAGGCATGTTCAGTTGCCTTAAGTTCAGCTGAAAAGATAGAGGCCTTGTCAGGCAGGTGCCTCTTTATGCTGTGTTTGTGAACAACAGCTGCTGCAGCTACCTTATCTCCATCTTTAGAACCATCTGCGTATATGTGTTGAAAGTTACTGTAATTCGATTTAATTTCATTAAATTTGCTTTGAAAGACAGTAGGGTCTGTACTGGATTTGTTACTATTACAAAGATCAAAAATAATTGTTGGTGTTTGCAAAGTCCACGGTGGAATTTGTGGTACTTTGTACTTGGCAATTACATTTAGGTCGATTTCAGTGTCTCTTAATTTTTGTTTAATACGAAGACCAAATGATCGAATGGCCTTCGGTTTTCGATCAAAAAGAGGTTCATAACTTGGATTAAAAACATTATCGAAAGTTGGGTTTGAAGGGTTAGATTTTAATTTAATTGCGTATTGAGGGCTAATTTGTCCCGTCTATGAGACATTGATGGTTCATTATATGGTGATGTACGCCTGGTGATGTACGAAAGGCACCTAAGGCGAGTCGTAATCCTTGATTATGTATAGGATCGAGCATCTGCAAGTACGACTTGCGAGTTGATCCATATACTATCGAGCCGTAGTCCAGCTTGGATCTGATAAGAGATTTGTAAAGTCGCAAGAGGACTTTACGATCCGCTCCCCAGTTAGTGTTTGCAACAACTTTATGTAAATTAAGAGCTTTAAGGCACTTAGCCCTCAAATATTTAAGGTGTGGTATAAACGTCAATTTACGGTGGAAAGTAAAACCAAGGAATTTTGTTTCATCCACTACTGGTATTGGTGACCCATCCAGTGTTAGATGAGGGTCTTCATGATGTTTACGTAACTGACAAAAGTGCATACAATTAGTTTTAGATTTAGAAAATTTAAAACCATTTTCATCCGACCAGGTTTGAAGTTTATTCAGACATTGTTGAAGTTGTCTCTCAATAGTGATCATGTTTTTTGCACGATAACATAAAACAATTTCGTCAACATATAGAGAGCAATCCACACCAGGATTTATGCATTTAACTATACTGTTAATGTTTATATTAAAAAGGGTGACAGAGAGTATGCTGCCCTGTGGCACACCCATCTCCTGTTCATGAATGTCAGAGAGAGTTGAACCCATTTGGACACGAAACTGTCTATCATCTAACAATTTCTCTATAAAAATGGGTTATCGGCCTCTAAGACCAAGGTCATGAAGATCATTCATAATACCGTACTTCCATGCAGTATCATAAGCTTTCTCCTAGTCAAAAAATACAGCGACTAGATGTTCTTTTTTATGAAAGCTTCCCTAATAAACGATTCAGATCGAATGAGATTGTCTGTTGTGCCTCGTTGGCGCCGGAATCCACTTTGATACTTTGTTATCAGTTTGTTGGACTCCAGGTACCAAACGAGTTTCTCATTAATCATTCGTTCTATGGTTTTACATATACAACTCGTTAAAGCGATTGGGCGATAGTTTATTGGGTCCGTATGATCCTTTCCAAGTTTGAGGACTGGAATAACGATTGCTTCCCGCCAAAAATCGGGGAAGTTTCCCGTCACCCAAACCTTATTAAATATGTCAAGTAGGGTAGAGAGACAGGATTCAGGTAAATGTTTTAATAATTGGTAATGGATATCATCACGACCAGCTGATGTATCATGAGCCTTTTTAACGGATAACGGACTCTCGGAGTTCTTTGAGAGTGAATAGTTTATTGTATTTCTCCAAGTTTTTCGACTTGAAGTTCAGCTTCTTCTGTTCCTTTAGTTTCTTATTTTTCAGAAAATTTGGTTGACAATTTTCTGAAGAAGAAACTTTTTGAAAACGTTTCTTCCAAAGTGTTTGTAATATCTTTGACAGACGTTATATCTCCATTATCTGTTTTGAGATGATTTACAGAACTAGAATTACCTTTACCGCTTATTTTCCGGACCATGTCCCATGTCTTCCTAAGAGATGAGCGAGAATTCAGCCTAGAGACGTAAGATCTCCAGGATTTCCTCTTGCTATCCTTAATAATTCGACGGGCTTTCGCACGAAAGACTTTAAAGTTATCTAAATTTGTTTGAGTTGGCCGCAAGTTAAAATTATTTAATGCAGCTTTACGATCGCTGACTGCCTTTTTTGCGGTCATCGTCGTACCATGGTTTATATGGGCGTTTACGATTTGCCGAGGTTTTTTGAATAGTTTGATCAGCTATATCGTGAAGAATTTTGGTAAAAAGAGCAGTTGCGTCTTCGACATCCTCGAAAATGGAAGGCTTTAATTGTTCCTCGGAAAGAGATTTTTTCGAGAAGTGGAGGGCCGATATTTTCAAGAAATATGGGGAAGTGGTCACTTCCACAGAGGTCGTCTCCAACACTCCACGAAAAATCCATCAAAAGCGTTGGATCGCATATTGTTAAATCAATGGAAGAATGAGAGCCTGTAGTAGGATGTAAATAAGTATGTGACTTATTATTAAAAAGACACAAATTGTTTTTGGCTAAGAAATCCTCAATTTTCTTGCCTTTATCGTTTATATCTTTACAACGCCAGATGTAGTTGTGTGCATTAAAATCGCCCAAGAGTATAAAAGGTGATGGCAATTGTGCAACTAGGTGATTTAGATCTTTAGGGTCTAGTGAAGAACTAGGTGGTAAATATAAGGAACATATTGTTATGACTCTGTGCATAGTAACACTGACCGCAATAGCTTGCACATTTGTTTTCAACGTAACAGGTCTGTGAGGAATGTTTTGATTAACGATTATCGAAACTCCACCAGTCACCTTGTCCCCGGTATCACAAATATGATTGTATAGTGAGTATTGTTTAAAAGATAGCTTATCACTTGTTTTCAAGAATGTTTCTTGAAGACAAAAGGCAATAGGGTTGTGTTCATTTAAAATTAAGCTGATTTCATCATAATTTTGTTTCAAACCTCGACAATTCCATTGAATGATCTTATTAGTTTTACCCATTATTTAGCGCTAAGGCGATTTTTAATTTAATTTTTATTTTTGGCTTTAGATTTAGGAGAGGTCTTAGGAGACTCAAGCAGCGACATCTCCACTGATGAATCCTCCTCCCTGGAAGAAGTCAGCTGAAGTGGCACCTCAACTAACTTTTCATGAGAGGATGGAAGTGGCAGTGCAGCTGCTGGCTCTTAATTGTCCATGAGCTGTTTTGTTATGCAGCTCAATAGGGCCGTTAGACACCTTTGGCTGCTCCCTGTGCTCCCTAGTTGGAGAAGCACTAGGCTTTCCAACTTCCTTAGTTGGAGCAGCACTAGTCCTTCCAACCGAGGAAGTATTAGGCTTCACGACTGGGGAGCTACTAGACTTTACAGTCTTATAAGAACCCGCTTTCCAGTTCTGAGAAATTGACATGCTCTTGACATTGCCAGAGCTTGCCGATTTTATGTTTGATTTAAATGAAAAAAATTGATTAGGTGAACAATTTAATTTTGGTTTGTTAAGCTGTATTTGTTGACTTTTGTTTGGATTTGATACTGAGGAAGTATTCTTTGTATTTTGAATTTCTGACTGTGGTTCGTATTGCGTACTTGCATTCCTGCATTCTGTGTGTGTTGCTGTTGTTTTGACAATAGATGCGTAAGAGGTCGGACTTGAAATTTTATATTTTTCTTCAATCAATTTTCTTGCTTCTGGAAAGGGAATGTTTTGTGTATAATTAACTGTTATGATTTCTTTTTTTTTGTTGAATTTTTCGCATAATTTTGAATTTGCATGATGTCCTAGACCGCAGTTGGTACATTTGAGGTCGTTAGGACAATCTGATTCGTTATGCTTGAATGCAGACTCGCCACATTTACCACAACGTTCTTCTTTAGTACACCTGGATTTGTGGTGCCCAAAGGCTTGGCAGTTGTAGCAACGCAACGGGTTTGGAATGTAGGCGTCAACATGTAATTGCAGATATGCCACCTTTATTATTCTTGATAAGACGGGTGTTGCAAATGTGAGGAGTATAGTATTTGTACTAATAATTTTATCATTCCTCTTTATGGTTATTCGGCGAGCCGCAGTTACCAACTGTGTCGCAAGCTCATTGATAATTTCTTCTTCAGGTACTCCGGAGAAATCCGGGCACCTGATGACGCCTTTGGAGATGTTCATAGAGGAGTGAGGGCAGCATTTGACTTTTGTGTTTAAAATTTGTGTAATAGTTAGTAAATTATCAGAGTGAGATTTTTTTCTGTTTCAATAAGAACAGTTTTGTTCTTTATTTTTTTTTATTTGTTTAACATGTTCAGCAATGGAATGGACAGTTTTCTGTATTACAAAAGGTGACATATCTGTAACAGGCCTTTCCCCGTCATCTGATTCGATAATGAGAAAACGAGGAAAGGACTGGTTGATCACTGGTTCCTCAGTATCAGATTCATTTCTGTTTTTTTTACGTTTATTAGTAGTTTGTGCGTTTTGTGATGCCATGATGGGCGTTAAGAATTCATCTTCCACGCTTCTCACCCGCCTCGGAGTCCAACAAGGGGACATTTGCTGTGGATATCTAACAGTCAAAATGCCAAGAATACGTAGAAGGTATACTCATATAAAGCTAACGCATCAGACCCCCATACCACCCAGCGGACATAACCCCTTAACTAAAAAGTCAAAAAGCCGCACCTATGTTCCGCCTAAAAAGTGGCAAGAGTATAGCCATATACCGCTTGGAAATACATGATTAACCCTTGCACCACCGCCATAAAAGACCCTGTGTATATAATGTTTAAAGTAGAACAATATAAAAGGTAAGTAAGATACAGTGTACAGGTACTGTCTGAATAATAGGCTCGGATCTCTTATAGCTGGCGTGACAAACCGATTGATCAGATCGGGTCAAATCTGACCGCCCGTCTAGTTGAAGTCCGGACCAAAGTGGTGTGTTGCAACGTCGAGATAACTACCAGATCTCCACGCCACTCAACCACCAGGACTCCCTTCTCCTACGACACGGGTCGCCATCTACCGTCAACAGGTGGGTTACATTTCGGGGGTGGGGGGATGGTCCTACCCCTCAGCTAAGTAACGAGCAGTTGGTTGATTCTTATCACCCCACCACCGACTGGGGGGAGTTCCAAAAACAACTCAACTTCCTCATGGACGAACATGAAACAATAAGAAAATACGGAACATCAACGCATGGGCCTAATTCTGTCATCTCCATGATTGATTGGGCGTTACAGACACACGGCGCTGACGAGACTACCTGCACTGTACATGCCGACAATTGACCAGGTGAGTAACATGTTACCCCCAAAGTTATGGATTTGTAATGCGAAATCCAGATTGTATACTAATTCAATGTATGTTGAAACACCTTTCGACGGGATGTACAAACGCATGTGTAAATTAACAAACTTTACTACAAAAAAACAATTAAACAAATTGAAAGGGTCCTCCGCGGCCGACTGGTATAAGGTTCCGGCTTTTAATCGCAGTTAATCTCTCAAGATTGCCAGTTACTTGGATTATACGCAAATGCTACTCTACCATTTATAACCTACATGGTGTAAATTAACAAACTTTACTACAAAAAAACCAATTAAACTCATTGAAAGGGTCCTCCGTGGCGGATTGGCATAAGGTTCCGGCTTTTGATCGCAGTTAATTTCTCATAGTAGCCAGTTACTTGAATTATACACAAATGCTATCATGTCCTATTCTACCATTTATAACATACATGCTGTGTTACAAAACAACATGAGTGTGTTACAAAACAACATGAAACACAAATCACGCATTCATGTTTATATGTTTTGATAGACATGCACATTTATTAACAAAACAAATATGTAAATTTAACAACAAAAGCAGATTATGGATACAAAGTCAGTATATAATAATGATAACATGTTCACAGTGCCTGATCATAAACGTAAATGTTTCATTACAGGGCAAAATAAGAACCAGTATGTCATTGGCTATTTTATGTGGCGGGTTATGACGGGCAAACACCAACGTATTGAATACACGATGCAGGTACCGGGGCATGCAAGTTATCTGGTCGATAGTGGATTCGCTTCCCAAAAGAAATTATACCGTCGCAGAGACTGTGACTCTGTAGATAAACTACAGGAAGTCGTCGACAAGTCGTCCGCCACAAATGAAGTTGTCCGGTACCCGGCATGGCAATGGCGCGATTCGAAATCATTCCTTGGGCCTGTCTTCAAACCATTGCGTGGAATAAGGTAAATGTATCGTTATTAACATTTTATATTATGAACTCTCCCATGAAAAACTGTTGTTGAAATGAAGTGTGGATTTAGGGGGATGGGGTGGCAGAAAAACCGTCCACCTACCCCTAAAATATTAATCTGTATGATTAAGACAGCCCTGTAAAGTCCTACTCTCGCCTAAAATGTATAATGTTTAATTAATTTGACAATGACTTATTGTTTAATTATTACGTCTAAAATGCTCGGAAAAAATATAAATATACGTTATAACTAGCTGAGAACGGTTTAGTTTGTTTGCTTGTCAAACGGTCTTGAAAAAGGTATGCCCCTCTACGGCAAAATCCTGAATCCGCACCTGAAAATGAATGCATGAGTACTCTGACGTAGATATCTTCATTTGTCTTATAACAATATTCCATTGTTACCAACTTAATATGCAAACACTTGCGTTAATAATAAATAAACTGTCAATGGTTGTTTTTATTCACACAGACAGTACCAGTATTTCAAGATGTTGGCTTCTGAACCAGGACTCGTTACGTTAAAGAAAAGCAGCGACGCAGGCGAAACCTCAGTAAACATTCTGCGTACAAATGGCTTTGTATTTCCAGCAGACGCATCTCCAAGTATCATCGTCGCCATGGATTAAGTAGAGAGCGTCAGGAGTACTTGCACAAGATTGTTCGGCCATTTGTCAGACCAAATTGTCAGGACATTAGGTGCCCAGCACCTGCTGGTCAACCATAGACTGTCATCAATATACTATTTTGACAAAGTTATGCCTAGTATTATATAGTATTAAACATTTATTTAAACTCGTGATTGAAATAATTACAAGTTCCATGTGTACTCAGTATATTGAAGTTAGCATTGATAATTGTAGCAATATGTTGTAAATTCGTCATACTAATTCTAGTTGACATAATATATCTAGTGGAACCATGCGATATTGCGCATAAAATGTTTCTTTGATACATGTTTTAGTTTTTTGTGTTTTGTTTTGTTTCTGTGTATAACTGTTACTCAAATATAAACAATCGAGACTAATCTGCGCTTGACAAAAGTTACGAGGCACAAAGTAACGTAATTAGAACGTCATAATAATAACGTCATGATTTGAACGTCGTGAATAGTTTACCTCTCGTCGCTTGTTTTAAAAACGCTTTAAAATTAAAAGTATGTATCACAATTTCAAACGGTTTTAGATTTTCTGATTTTGAAAGTATATACTGTCAGAAAAAACAAGAAAAGTAAATATCGAAAATTGTGTCATTAAGCCCGGTGTTCCTGGAGAACGGCTCATATATATATATATATATAAAGATACATGCTCTAAATGACAGCTATGTGAGGTTGCTAGGTCATTAATCGTGGATATGGAGTTACCATGCAGACCAGTACGATTGTGTCAACTACCAACAGACTACCAGCGGTGAGAATAAGTGTTGACAGCTGGGAGGTCAATGACGTGGTGGACGCGATGTATACACAGTATTCCAGATAGTAGTGTCACCACGTTACATTTGTTTGTGTTAAATTAAATATTAAGTGATGGCATTACGGACATTAACTAAACCAATGGCTAATATACACTGTTGACTATGGATGATCATACTTTGTTAAAGGACTTTGATTTTAAATTGTTTTTATTTTATTTTTATTTTACTATTATTATGCTATTTGATGTTCATAGGGCGTTGACTATATCAGTGGCTCGTATACACTGTTGACTCTGATGATCATACTTTGTTGAAGTACTTTAATTTTAAAATGTTTTTATTTTTATTTTTATTTTACTATTATTATGATATTTGATGTTCACAGGATACATAGAGGGTATATTGGTAACTATACATGTTGGGACGTTTTGACATAGCATTAGATGTTCAACTTGATAAACGATATTAACTTATAATATTTTGAAAACAATTAATAGAAACATTAATTGTTTTAAGTAGACAGAGGCGAATGCGTTAAAGTCGTATTGATTTTATTGTTTTTTGATCATATATTGAAATATCTTATAGTATCTCGCATCCTATCAAAGTACAGAATATAGACTTCGTGTTTCATAATATTGGTTGAGCATATTGTAGACCGAAATGTTGGTAGCGGCATCAGTATTTGGCTTAAGGCAGCTGTGCGACACGTGCGTGCATTTAAGTTGGTCAGTTACATAAATACAGCCATATAATTAATATCTGATGTGCTTTTTACTGAGAATATACACCTAAGTCGTAGTCTGTATTTCATCATTCTATATTATATGTCCAACAAGCTCATTAAAAGACAGGTAGCGCTGACCCTGTTGTCATGTATAAGCCATATTGCTGCTATTTATGAGTATAATTTGTGTCTGATCAAAAGCTGAACCACATACTGGTGTCACAAGAGATTGAATGTTGGCCACATTAGAGGCAATAAGTCAGGAACCATGTGGAGGTCTGGACAGATTCTCACGACTGTTGCCGCGGGAGATCATGTATAAAATGGACCCGCTTCGTGTTCCGAGAGAGTCTATTAACTAGTCTTGAGTTGAAATTATGTCTATGTTTTAATCACTTTTAAGCTTGCATCACCAGTCCGCTAGGCTCATGTTTTGGCAATCTGAATTCTGTTATATTTTAACTGTTAGAATTAGGACAAATTTAAATAGGACTGTAATTTGATAAGAGATACGTTTTATCTACTGTTGATTTATTTCGAATTAGTATATACAATTAAATTGGGATTGGAAAGTGTGTGTTGTGACGTTTATAAAGCCCTGACTATAACACATTTACAGCATAAGCGTGTTGAAACAACCCCTTACACTTCACAATATATTCATATATATTGTAATAAAATTGTAAAAACATATTTATTCAAAATAAAATCAGTTAGCAGACTGCGCAAAACAAAATAGTCTACACTAAGTTTGTTTTGTCTGATGAAAATATGTCCAAACAACAACTAGGTTCAATAATTTTTGTTGTGGTGATCAAAATAAATATGAAGCTAGTGAGGAATACACATCAATTTATGGTAACATTGCGTTCAGCGCGCAAATAGCGTTGAAAACGTTCATGATAGTGTATATATCTTATAATATTTAGATTAATTAAAAACATTCGTTTACTCAATACGATAATATATATTTTGGAAATTAAACTGGTTCATATTTTAGGAATAAGCTTGTTAATATGTCTTATCGTATCGATTCCCTGTAGTTATTTATACAGTAAGTAAAAAACCGATTCAGGACATACTTTGTTACTATAAGAGGACACAAACAAATTTGAAACATGTTTTAAAAAAAACACTCGGATTTTATTGAAAAAAATAACCCCGATTATTTTCAAATGCTAAGTCTTATTAATCACATTTGTCTGTATCTTAAATGGCCGCCCCAAACGACCAGATACAGGGAAAAGAAATGGGACCTACTTTATCAATCAATTTACGAGAGTTAGCCAATGATACAAACATTCTTCATGAGATATATAACAATGAGTGTATGGTTAAATTCCTTTCTAGATTAGCCATGTACGGTTGGTTAGGAGTCCTTGATTTCCCTTATCTAAAGGAGAAACTGAACAAAATGGCGATGGTTTTGCTCTTTTTGGGACAACACTTAACTTGTGACCTACTTTATAAGACGATGGGTAGACCGAGCATGTATGCTCTTGTACAGCTCATGTTCTTTTTTGAAAGTAGTTATTTTTTGGAGAAACTTATAATTCACGCATATACCACGAGTATGTTGACTATACTAGGTAGGTAGAATTGCAAGTTTAGAAAGCTGTGAAGGATTACTAAGTCGTTCACCCTGTAATTAAGTACTACGACACCGAATTAACAGACGACGGACTAATTTAACTTGTCGAAAACTATAAAATGGTTTATTTATCTTGTTTACTCCAAAACACTGAGATTTATACTATTAAACCGGTTTGGGTAACCACAGAAGCGGATTCGGAGGTCAGGATCCATTACTGAAAAGACACGTGTAGGTCAGGAGGAAGTACATATCTCCGCTATAAAAGAAGAGAGATTGCTTTCCTTTAAACAGAGATTCTTTTTGGTAGATTAAGTCGCATACCGTTTAAACTAGTAGACTGCTTGCACATTAAAGAGAGTAGATTTATAGATTTATTCAACATTAGACATTTTAATCTGGTTTCTTAGTTTGTATATTGTATAAATTAATAGATAGTAGTTTAATACATATATATTAAAGACTATTACAAGTGTTAAGTATTTCACTTCACTGTAGTACAACTTTAAGCTTGCATACCGGTCCTCTGGATTCAGATTTTGGTAATCTTTTTTTGTTAGATTTCGGCTGATAGGAAAATCGATACTAAGATTGACTAGGACTGTACTTTGATACGAGATACTTTTTATCTTACTGTTGAGTTATTTCAAATTCATAATTACACTGAAACATTTCGTGATCGGAAAGTATGTTGGGGTGTTTATTTGTGTTAGAGTCGTATTCGTTTTATTGTTTTTGAATCATATATTGAAAAATATTGTAGTGCCTCGCTATTTTGCATTCTACTTTCGTTTTCACGATTTGAAGTTAGATCGATCTTTTAGATTGATATTTGTAATTTATTAACATAATGATTACGCTTTCAGTCTAATTCATCATCTAGACTAGAATCTATAAAGTTACCTTTTTGTAACGAGTGTATTCAGCCAAATTCTAGCTGTTTATTCTTATCGCGTGTTGTTTACATTTACATATGAATCCTTCCGGCAACCATATTGCATCCGGAATTACGTTGCATGATGGGATTGTTTACCATAGCAACTATTTGTGCGGCGAATTCAAATCTGTCAATTCGATCTTTTGATTCAAGAAACTATCTTATTCCAAGGAGAATATTTGTTTTAAATGTAAGAGTCAGGTTATTTAATCATTATTCTATGTGTATGAAACTTTACTTACGCTACTTTAATTCATAAAAGTGTTTTAATTCATGTTTGAAATAGGCGAGTATCAAACCGCACTTATTTGTATGTGCGTTTAGCGCATAGAAAAAGCGCACATTTGACGTTGCGCGTTTTAGCGTTGTTAGTGCACAGTGCACATTTGCGCACTTGTGCGCCGCACAGTTTTATTTGTGCAGTATAAATAGCTAGATCGCCTGCAGATCTAGGACTCCCGAATTTTCTTCTAAAGGTAACACATTGTGTGTTAGGTTGAACTTAGACTCTATTTTTGCATTTAAAATTCGATTATAGTAACTTTAATAAATAGATTCAATAGTAAATTTAGAATTTAAAACGATTTACTTTTAGAAGGTTATGAATTGATATAAATATTTAATATAGAGATTATAATATTTATCAGCATATTGCTAGGGATTAAGTACTTAAAGTGTATTTCTAGTCAAAGAGAGTATTATTATTTATTAAGGAAAGTTGTTATTTGTTATATATTACTGATAATTCTACGTTATATGTTTTCCTACTAAGATATAAATAAAGAGAGGGAAACTTACTTCTGATTTAATACTTTGTTGTTTACCCCTTAGTTTTCAATAGTTAGATAATCAATAGGATGTCTATATAAGTTAATTTTCCTCGGAGTCCATTTCATTTAAACGTTAAACGCTACCAGCACGTAACATTATTATAGTTTCTCACCACTTATCAAAGTACAGAACATAGGCTTCATGTTTCATTGTATCGGTCAAGAATATTGTTGACCAGAAGGTTTGTAACAGCATCAGTACTTGACTTAAAGGCATTTGCTGTAGTTTTCCATGCGCAGCTTTTTTGGGCGACTTCGCTTCTAAAACTATTGGATTGATTTTCCTCAAAATTTACTGGAATTTTGCTTTTGATGCCTAGTTCTAATTTTTTTTTTTTTTGAATTTTTTTTGAATTTTTTTTTTGGAATATTTTTATTTTTATTTTTTTTTTTATTTAAATTTTTTTTTTTTTTTTTTTTTTTTTATTGTCTTTATTTAAATAAAGGCCTATTATAAGTTACATAAAATAGGAAAAATATAGCATTTTGTAAAAATTCCAACAAAATTAAAAAATTTAAGCATAATGGTACGGTTCCAAAAACCAATATTAAATCTCATTATGCATGGTGACCTATAAATTTAATTGAATATATTGTCTAAATATATGTTCAAATAAGTGCCTAGGAAGTTTGAACAAATTCTGTTATTAGGAACATAACAAAAAAGGAAAATATACAATTTCTATATAATTTCATACAAAACTTGGCCTTTTAGCATAGGGGTAGGGTTTCAAATTCTTTTTCTAAACAAGCATGGGGACCTATCATTTTTATTGCACATTTTGTTTTTATATATATTAAATTATGTGCTTAGAAAGTTTAAAACAATTCTGTTATTGGGAACATACAAAAAAAAAAGGAAATTGTATCATTATGGGCTAATTAGTGCATAAATTGTGGTAATGGTCTTAACAGATTTTGTAAAAAAATATATGTTTTACATAAAGATGAGCTTTAAATGTTATTGTAATTAAATGTTCTTTACTTTAATACAATTTTAGCAGAATTGTGACCAATGAATAAATGATTAGACTTCAAAAATATCTTATTTAGCTATTTTATGGACTTATCAACTTTTTGGACAGATTGACAGATTGACAGATTGACGGTGGCATTACAAATTATTTTTTAAAATTTTAACAAGCATGGTGACCTACCATTATTTTTGCCTTTTCTGTCTATATATATAACAGACTTACTGTACAAAAAGTTTAAAGAAAATCTGTTATGTTGAAAAAACTATAGAAAATGTCTTTAAGGCAGTTGTGTGACACGTGCGTGCATTTAAGTTGGTCAGTTATATAAATACAGTCATATAATTAATATATAATGTGCTGTTTACTGAGAATATACGCCTAAGACGTAATCAGTATTTCATCATTAAATATTATATGTCCAACAAACTCATTAAAAAGACCGTTAGCTTTGACTCTGGTGTCACGTATAGCCATCTGGCTGCTATTTATGGCACTATTTTGGGATTAAATGTGGTCGACCTTAACAACAATAAGTCAGGAACCATGTGGCGGTCTGGACAGATTCTCACGGCTGTTGCCGCGAGAGATCCTCTATAAAATGGATCCGCTCGGAGGTCCGAGGCAGTCTATAAGCAAGTCTTGAGTTGATGTCTATGTTTTAGGCACTTTAAGCTTGCATCACCAGTCCGTTAGGCTCATGTTTTGGCAATCTGATTTCTGTCAGGTTTTAACTGTTAGAATAAGAACAAATTTAAATAGGACTGTACTTTCATAAGAGATACGTTTTATCTACTGTTGATTTATTTCGAATTAGTAAATACAATTAAAAATTGGTGACTGGAAAGTGTGTTCTGATATTTATAAAGTCCTGACTATAACACATAACTAGTTTTGGTGCCGTGACCAGGATTCGAACCTCGGTTGTCGCGGGATAACAAGAAGAACAACACTATACACTAAAGGAAATAAGGTGAGTGGCATTTTACAAATTGTAGACAGATCTCAATTTTGGCCATTTCTTTTCTTTCAAAATTCTAAATTATTAGGAAATAATAAAAATGGTGGAAGCAGACTTTGTGGTAGTTTTAGGGAAAGTGGCACGTCATTTGGCAACGCTTAATCCTAGTAAAAGATTAAAACTCAGAACGCCGCTACGTTACATTTGTTAGTTCATTCAATGGTAAGACCAGATGCTAAGCCCGATAGTTAAACAAGCAAGCACCGAGTAGACAGGGACATTCATGTGAGATATGAGGTGGATTAAACCACGTACTTACGCAATTTGACAGAGGTTGCGTGCCGATAAATAATCAAATGTACATGTAAACAGAGTATAAGACAAATGACCGTATTATGTTTTAGTTTAGTTTAGATTAATATTTTCTTTTATAAGATAGGATTGATTTCTAGTAATACGTGTCAACAAATAAATTGTGATTTCATTTGATTTCATTTGAAAAACAAATCTGATTTTCTTGTGGTTAATTGGAAAACTATATAAAGTTTAAAGAAATGTACAGTATTATGTGTGAAAATCTAAACACATTCCATTTTTAAAAGTTAATGTATGGAAAATTATATATAAAAAAACTATATATTTATGTACATTATTGAAGCTGATGAGTTTTAATTTAAATGAAGGAAAATCCAGAAAATGGAAGATTTCATTATCAACCACCTGTTTTTTTGTGTGGGGTTTGAAACACTTGGTAGTGTTGTAAAAGATATGGTTAGACATTATAAACTATGGATAATTGGAACAATTTAGAACGTAAATACATATTTTCGATAATTCTAAAAAAATGAAATTTATAAACGGGGACATTTAGTTGATATGTGTGTTAATATCAAGTAATATATTTAAGTTAAAATTTGACTATTCACTACTATATACTAAAAACGTGAATAGGCAAGATGTTTATACATTTCATTAATAAATAATTGATAAATCTTACTGATTATGGTTGTAAGCAAGCACGGCTAATAAAAAGTGTCACAGAGTGACAGAGTTAGAGTAGTGTGAGAGTTATAAACTAGAGGTTTAATGAAATTAGACTAGGGATCTAGGGAACATATACATTTAAGGAGATATATTTTGAGATAATTCAAGAAAAATACTTAAAAAATATCATAAATGGGACATCATTTAGGTAATATTTGTGGGGTTTAATATTAAGGGATATGTATACGTTGAGACTATACACTATTAGGTGTTAATTATTTTATGAATTGCAAAACTGTTACGATTAGAATTGTAAGCAAGCAAGGACATTAATCGACATAACAAGGATAATGAAATAAAGTGGTTATAACACGTGCTTAAAATTAAATATAGAAACAAACTTACTGACAGATAAACAAGTCCGTTTTACTAATACCTTTACATAGAAAAAATAATGTAAAGTAGTATGTGACAACCAATTTAACGAAATAACATCAAAACCAATTAAGATAATAATTTCACTGGGTTATGTCATCATGCAATTGTATTTGATGATCTGTCTGTATGACATGGTAACAAAAGTGTGTTTTCCGGGTATTTTACTTTATCGCAAAACCTAGGGCGTGGATAACACAGTAGATGGTTTATTTGTAGTAGGGCTGGTGTCATTAAGTTAGAATTTATTGGTCAAAATTCGTATAAAACACTTAAAACTAACTTTACAAAGTCATGACATTTATAAAACCAACATGTTTATATGTCTGTTGATGCAGACATAATGAGCAATATTGTGTTTTCGGAGGTATTGAAAGCAAAAGCCTAACCTTTATACGGTTAACGCAGTTAACACGAGTTGTTGAATTAATTAGGAATAAGCTTTTATAATGTCATTATCAAGTTCAGTTGTAGGCTAAAATAACAGAACAACCGATTCTTATAAAACCGTATCTGTCAAACATGCGCAAATATAGACACATACAAAACATGACATAACAACTTAGCACAAATAAATGTTAAAAAAACAAGATGCATTAATATAATAGTTGGTTACATGTAACAGCTTGCTTACATATTAAATTAATAGCAAACAAGATGTGGGAGTTAGTAGACAGGTATTCACAGTTTCGCGTGAATTCTGTGTATAAAAAAGCAAATGACAGGTAACTTAGGACCAACATTTTCTTATGATTGAAAATATGACAGTTTTCACATTGTGATCAAAACAAACAGTATACCTGTTCAATTAGAGGGAAGGAATAGACTGACCAATTTGTATAATATGGAGGTCAAGTGGGGGTAAGCTGTTAAGAATCAGTGTAATGAAATTATTCCGTGCATATGTTGCAGGACGTAGTTTTGACCGATTTCTAAAATATTGGTGTCAGAAACAATGTAAAGAAATTATTCTGTGCACGTGTTTCATTATATCGGTTAAGCATATTGATGACCGGAAGGTTGGTAGCAGCATCAGTACTTGGCTTAAGACAGTTGTGTGACACGTGGTGCGTGCTTTTAAGTTGGTCAGTTATATAAATACAGCCATATAATTAAAATATAATGTGCTGATCGAGAATATACGCCTAAGACGTAATCGGTATTTCATCATTAAATATTATATATCCAACAAACTCATTAAAAAGACCGTTAGCACTGACTCTGGTGTCATGTATAGCCATCTGGCTGCTATTTATGGCTCTTATTTGTGTCTGATCAAAAGCTGAACCGCATACTGGTGTCACAAGAGATTGAATGTTGGCGAACTTAGCACCATGTGGCGGTCTGGACAGATACTCACGGCTGTTGCCGCGAGAGATCCTCTATAAAATGGGCCCGCTCGGTGGTCCGAGGCAGTCTATAAGCAAGTCTTGAGTTGAAGTCATATCTATGTTTTAGGCACTTTAAGCTTGCATCGCCAGTTCGTTAGGCTCATGTTTTGGTAATCAGAATTCTGTTAGATTTTAACTGTTAGAATTAGGACAAATTGAAACAGGACTGTACATTGATAAGAGATACGTTTTATCTACTGTTGATTTATTTCGAATTAGTATATACAATTAAAAGTTGATGACTGGAACGTGTGTTCTGATATTTATTAAGTCCTGACTATAACACATATTAAATCCTGACTCTAAGACAAGGGGAGCTGCTTCCTCGATCAGTATTTGATGACGCTGTTTTTGTGTTTTTTTCGGGATTGAGGATAATCGTTTTTAGAAATTTAGCAGTCCGTTTCGGTGAGCGAGCTATTATAGATCATACGTCTTTTGAAGCTCCATTAGAAAGTATTATCAGGGTACTACAATATATCCATTACAGTATAAGCGGGATGAAACAACCGCATACACTTAAGAATCTATTGATATACCGTTTTGTTATAAAATTGTAAAAATGTTTTTATTTAAAATAAAAACAGTTAGCAGACTGCGGAATTTCTTTTTATACACTAAGTGTTGTTTTTTCTGATGAATATATGTCCAAACAACAAGAAGGTTCAACAAATGTTGTTGTGCTCATCAAAATAAATATGAAGTGAGAATACACATCATTTTATGGTAACGCAATGTTCAGCGCGCAAATAGCGTTCTTGATGCATTACTGTAAGGATAAGTAGTATGTAAGGTAGCTGATGAGTTCCGATGTTCTTAGGTTTAACGTTCTTAGGTACTAAACGCAATAACATCGTATCAATAGGCGAGTTTTAATCTAATCCTACACCGGTGTTTAGAGATAGAGGCTATACTTGTCAACTTTGTTAACAGTCGATTAAGCAACAATTAGTATACCGATAAACATCTCCAATACACAAAACTAACGAATGATATTAAGGTATATTAAGATTTTGTTCTGTAATTTAAAAAATAAACATTAATTAAAAACATCGTTTACTCAATACGATAATATATATTTGTACACGGAAGTATTATTTTCTATTTCAATGTGTTGTAATATAGTCAACACGTATATTTTGAAGTAAGTCACAACCTTGTGACACATTAGTTGACCGTTATATCACTTGGCCAACTAGGCGGTTCTGATCACGGTTAAACAATAAATAATTGTTTTAGTAGAGTGTGGGGGTGGGGGGCATCAATGACTTAAGCTAATGGAGCTGGGCATCTCAAGTGCAACAATCAACCGCCTAGATATACTAACCAATTCAAATAATAGCATCTTGTTTTGATAGAGTGGAAAGTCATTAGCGACTGATCACTTCCGAGTTGAAACCCCGTTTGACCATAAATCACGACCAGCACCGTCCTGTAGGGTCACGAAAGTGCTAGGCTGCTTATTAATTGGCCTTAATCAGATAATTGATCAAGTGAGTTTCCTGTTGACATCAGCAGTTCGTGTCCTAAAGCACTTAAGTGGTGTGACCGAATAAACTTATTGTTTCATAACATGTTTTTAGCTGTGTATATATAGGCCCGCTCTGAGATTGTAAGATCAGACCGGCACAGATATACGTTGTTAGCATACGTTGTTGTTTCAAAACTATACGATCAGCAATTAAATACTTAGTACAATATTGACTTTGTGTTTTTATGAAAAAGTAATTGAAAAACTATACTACATAGGCTTAATTGGTGCCGTTACCAGGATTCGACCTTGGAGAAAACGCGGCACAACACAGAAGAAGTAAAAGTTAGTGATTTTAATTGTTTTTGTTTCAGCCGGTCTCACAAAACCAGTTAAACTCTTACAAAAAATTGAATTTGAAAATGTTTGTAAATTAATTTAGGTAAAATAATAATAAAACAAATTTGATAAGCTTTTTTTTTGTTAGTAGGATTGTTGATAACTAAAACTAAAAAATTAATAAATAAATTAAAAATCATTTAAAATGGCAGAAACCGATATTGCCGCAGTTTTCACTCACGTGGCACATCAAATGGCAACTCTTAACGATAGAATGGAGGCTCAAAATCAAACAAACCACGAGCTTGTACTAGCTCAAGTAAAAACAGCCAGTAGCCAGAGCATAGCATATAGCATTAAAATGTTTGATGGGACTTCGTCCATAGATTTCAAAGAATGGTCGAAAGACATTGAAAAGTACTCATTCCTCCACAATACTTACGATGAACAAAAACAATTACTGGAATATAAACAAGAAGGGATATGTAGGGGACTATATAAAGATATTCTTAGAAAGACCCAATAGGACTTGGGATGATCTTAGTAGCGAACTTGCCGCCAGATTCTCTGATGTGACCGACATTTCACATGCGTTCTCCCTTCTTAGCAAGGTCAAACAAGGACCTAACGAAAACGTCCAGTTGTTTTCAGAACGACTTCTAAGTCGAGCAGAAGAAGCTTATAATAATGTTAATGGACCGGCAAGAGATCGTTCAAACCCAATTGGTTGAATATTTTACAGATGGATTGAGGGACGATTCTATAAAAATTCAAGTTATGCGCCTGCAACCCCCGAACATAGAAGCGGCAATAAGGGCCGCTATAACAGAACAAAACCTGAGAAAAGCATTTCCTTTAAGGTCAGATCATAAAGTAAGGTACGAACCCGAGATGAACAGGCATAGGGGTCGAGACGAGCGCGAACCATGCAAGTAGATCACAAACGCCCTAGGAGTAGCTGTTTTAAATGCGGGTCGAAAGATCACATTTCTAAATTGTGTCCGCCCCCCCACATAACGGGTACCAGAGGCATAATGAGAGACCCAACTATTAAAAAAACCAGTAGGATCGGATCAACATAATACTGACGGCGGTCCGACGAAAATAAATAAGAAATTGCCTACTTTACAAATCGCTTTAGCTGGTAGCTCGAACACCTGCTTAATAACAATAGATAAAATAAAGTTTAGGTCACTAATTGATACAGGCGCGATGTGTTCCATAATGCATGTGTAAAATAGTCATGCCTCAATGTATATCATAAACATATAATATATGAAAGACGTACATGCTGACCGCTTAATAACTTGGCCATGATAAATTTAGGAAATACTACAACCACAGTCGTACCGACCCACTTGTAAGAATAATAGAGCCGTCTAATTAACTTCGGCCACTCATTTTTAACAATGAAGATTTGTGTGTGTTGATCAAGTATATAGTAATAAGCGACCGATCAACCCTAAGGTCAACTCAGACTTGACCATAAATCACGATCAAAACGGCGACGATAAGCTGTTGGTACCACCATAGCCAAGTCACGAAGAGGGTTAGGAATCATATTAATGGGTGTGAATCAGGCACTTGTGCCAACACTTATGCCAAGTACGATCAATTTAACGTCAGCACTTGGGTCTTAATGGACTCAAACAAAAACCATTGTTTTATAACATATTGATATTTTAGTATAAATAGGCCCGCTCTGAGATGATATTTCAGACCGGCTCTAATTGTTGACTTAAGCAGTTAGAACGTATGTATGTGTTAGCAAAACCTATACGATCAGAAATTAAATTACTTAGATAAAAACTGACTTTGTGTTTTGTATGAAGAAGGAATTGAACGGGCTATACTACGTAGACTAAAACTGGATGCCTAAGACCAGGATCTCGACCTTGGGAAAACAACGCGGCACACAACGACGAAGTAAAAGGTTAGTGATTTTAATTGTTTTTGTTCGACCGGTCTCACAAAACTAGTTAAAAATCTCACTAAAGTTTGAAACTTTTGGTAAATTAAAAAATTTAAATTCTAACAAGGGGTTGTTTTGCTAGTAGGAGTGCTATTTACTAAAATAATATTAAAGCTAATAATAATATTATAAATAAACGAATAATAATATAAAAATTTAGAATCATTTGAAAACCAAAACTAAATGAATAACTAAATGAATAAAGAAAACTGAAACTAAATGAATAAAGAAATAATAAAAACGAATAAAAATAAGTAATTAATAAATTTAAAACAAAAGAAAAATTGATTAAAAATGGCAGAAACCGATATTGCCGCAGCTTTCACTCACGTGGCACATCAAATGGCAACTCTTAACGATAGGATGGAGGCTCAAAATCAAACAAACAACGAGCTTGTACGAGCTCAAGTCCAAACAGCCAGTAACCAGAGTATAGCATATAACATTAAAATGTTTGAAAGGACTTCGTCCACAGATTTCAAAGAATGGTCGAAAGACATTGAAAAGTACGCATTCCTCCACAATACTAACGATTATCACAAAAACTGGAAACCTAGAAAGAAAAACGTATAATTAGCTAGAGTCATAATGGTAGGTTAAATGACTTGAGCGAAAAGAAAAAGAATACCTACACTTAGGATTTCGACATCTGGTAGTTCAAATTCATGCATTATAAAAATAGGATAGTCTAGTTGAAATTCGTTTAGTAAGTACAAAAATGTAGAAAAGGGTAACAGTACTCTAAAGAGCTCTTGACCACAATTATTAACCTGTCAAACAACGTTTTGTAATTTACATAGTTATGTGTAATAGCCGCAAGGGACAGAATACAGGTTTCAGATAAAAAGTAGTTTCTCAAATAAACGACTAAACGAATATGAGTTATAAATAAAATATTGGTTGTGTGTAGTAATATTGGTAGTAGAAGTAGTTTTAGTCATAACAGATAGCAGACACACAGTTTTATGAATGATGGTAGGCTTCAATATATTTGAAAGCGGAAATAAATGTCACCTCAGTATGAGCATAAACCTCAAGTTTAGTGTGTAGATATAGTAAACAGATTAAATGTGCAAGATAGACGCATTTGTCTGGTAATTATGGTCAAAAGGTCAAAAAGCTTGTAGAAGCACTTATCGTACTATATTAAACTTTGACCTTAAGTAAGAAGTGGTTACTGTCTGTAACGAGTAGCCATGGACGTGTAAACGTTCCTAGATTAGTGAAGTGTTTTTGAGTCATCGTAGGTAGAAAAAATAAAACCTTGTAGTGTAATAAGCTTATGGGGTGTAGGGTTAACATCATGGCTCAATATAATTATTACGTAAGTAGTGTATCGGATAATCAAACAAAAATGGATATGCACTCTATAGAAAGGAACAATAGGCTAAAGGGGTTAAAAGTAGCCCAGTAGAAGGAGTAGTAGTAGTAGTAGTAGTAGTAGCAGCAGTAGTGGTGACATATCAGATACAGAAATAGGCAAAGAGGTTAAATAGCTTGATGACGTAATTAAGTCAAAAAGCGTGGATGACTCCATGACCTCTAATTATAAGTCCAGTGGGTCCGAGGGTTCAAGTTTGAACACCGACTCCAGTGTAATTGACCTAGACACGATGGATGTGAACACTTTGGCCCGCAAAAGGAGGGTAAAGTCGAAATCGGGGGATAGGAAGCCCCTAAGTAAAGGGAAGAGGGTTAGGAATTTGCTGGAGGCACTTTCCGGTATCTTGGATTAGATACAAGGGCACTTAAATGCCAATCCAATTCCGACAAGTCTCGTGTGAATTAAAAGCACCGCCGGACTGTTTGCACCTTTAGGTGTAGCAGCGTGGCAAATTTGTTTAAGTGTGAGAAACGAAGGGGAAACGGGTTAGGAATTAACTGGAGGCACTTTCCGGTATCTCTGATTAGATACAAGGGCACTTAAATGCCAATTCCGACAATTCTCGTGTGAATTAAAAGCACCGTCGGACTGTTTGCACCTTTAGGTGTAGCAGCGTGTGTTTAGAAGCGGAAACGGATTAGGAGTTTGCTGGAGGCACTTTCCGGTAACTTGGATTAGATACAAGGGCATTTAAATGCCAATTCCGACAATTCTCGTGTGAATTAAAAGCACCGTCGGACTGTTTACACCTTTAGGTGTAGCAGCGTGGCAAATTTGTTTAAGTGTGAGAAACGGAGGGTTTATTGAATTAAAACCCTTGTACTAGGTTGCGGCGACGTAGAGGGTTAAACCAAAAGTATACAGTCTTACACAAAGGGCCTTATATAATGAATATAAGAATATGGGTGAGATGTTCCAACAATTCATAAAACACATTTTATTCGTGTTTTTTCCAGTTCGAAAACAAAATGTCAGCGCAGAGCTACATACTAGAGGATGGTTGTCTTACCGTAGACTTGGTAAAGGCGGCAGGAGGGGAGAAAATATCCCTCGATTCTTATAAACAACCATACCGGTCCAGCTATTTTTCGTTTCTGATAGAAAAACAAGGAGGGGGATTCCTTAATAGGTTACGGTTTTACGGGGAGGATTTCCCGTATCTGGGCGAAAACCTGGGGTTACTCGTCTCATTAATTTTGTTCACGGGACGACCTTTTAACCTAGGTGCACTGTTTAGTACGTTTGACGCGACAGAGATACACGCGTTGGTACAAGTAATGTTTTTTTTGACAGCGAGTACATGTTCGAAAGTCTTGCAGGTTATGCCTATGACATGATGAAATTTATCCCATTGGTTGTTGAGATAGGGCGCGTGTCGGGTCTGAAGACTGATAGGGCCGATAGGGTCATGGACGTCATATTACGCACTTATGAGACGGGACTGACGAAAGACAACCTTATACTGCTTATATAGATATGTGAGCAGGAAGTTAGTAATAGAGAAAGGGAGGATTGTTATGCCTTACTTGACGCCAAACTGACCAGGTTAGGAACGGCACTTAGGGCAATTATATGCCAAAAATGTCAAATATGTGATGGACAACTGGCTACGGGTTTCTCGGTTACAGGCTGCCATGTTTTTACAGCAGGGCGCACCCCGAATGTCTACCAAAGGGCCCTTATGGCTCCTGTAAAATATGTTTGGCATATTACAGCGGGTTGACTGGAGAGATTGAATATGAGGCTGAAAACCTCCACAATTGCTGCAAACTACATATAAAACGACGGGAAATCTCGCAAGAAGACCAATTATTTTTGACCAAATACGGAACAGAGATCTATAACGGACTAAACTACATACTAGACAGTCTTATAAAAATGAATTAAAATCTTCTTCTTTTTTCATTCTAGAGTCTAAAAACTGTTGTTTTTTTTGTTCTTGTCATTTAAGTGAAATGACGGACTTTCTGATAACGCTCCTTGTTCTGAGTGTCCCGACTAGCGCACGGATAGTAGAAAATGTCTTCTTCAAAAAACTTTCTGAGTTCTCTATGTCCAACTCACGGTGGATCATGACATTTGTTATATCCATAGAACCATATAATGACTTCCTCAACAAACTCTCGACGGATATAGACAAGGCGGCAGCCCTTACGGACACAATTATGACAGCTAACGGACACAACTACAACCTAAAACCGGACGGAGACGGTGTAGATCTTAAACTTTATGGGGACATGACCAACAATGTATCGCAAATCTATAAAACCCATTACGACGAATTTAACTAGTATTATCATGTGTTTAGAAGCTTAAAACACGAGGTTAACTTGACGAGAGAATTACATAACAGCCTAGTGGCGACGTTTGACGAGTATAAGACGTTACGACATTCATCCCATCAAGGGAGACAAAGGAGGGCCCTTTTTGGGTTTCTAGCCCCCTTATTCACTGACGGCATAGGACTATTATCTCAAGCTAACCTAGACAGTGTAAAACGCAATGTTAAGAAATTGGCCGAGAATCAAAAAACAATCCAACACACCCTAGAAGAAAGTATAACTGTATTAAACACCTCATCTTTCGCAATTAATGAAAATTGACAGTCAATTAATGAAATTGTTACTGCATTAGAAACACTAAGTAAGGAGTTTATTACAACTAGATGGGTCGTAAACAGGCAAATCTCAAACGTAGAGAAATGTGTGTACTTATATTCAAAGGTGACCTTAGTGTTAGATGAAATCAAATCAATGATTAAAAATTGCATATTTTTCTACCTTCAACTTGAAATTAAACTTAATGCGCTTACCGTAGGACACTTAACGGCAAACATAATTCCCGCAAGACAGTTACAACAAGCACTAGTAGATATCTCGGCAAAATTGCCGGCGACATTAACGCTTCCCGCTTACCTTTTAACGAACTTGTTCGAATACTATAAACACCTGACTTGTCAAACATTCCTCGACGGTGAACAAATTATTGTAGTCACCGAGATAAAACTTCTGGAACGTAGTAGATTATTTGAGTTATACGAAGCCCGGTCGCTCAAGCTACCGTATGGTGAGATAAGCCCCACGAACGATAAGAGTATTTCCAACTGGTCTCGTTCCCGTTGCTGTTGAGTGATTTTATTGAGATTGTAAGACCGTTTCCCAAAACCAGCAATGATTCCTTTTATTACATATTTCTTGATTAGGCATTTTGCTAGTATAATGAATGCTATTATTCCCATAAGTATCCCAATATAACCACATACTGAGAAGCTATCATCAAGTGGCATTTCTTCCATAGTTTGAAGAGTATCTAACTCTTGTATAAGTGACGTAACGGACTTTAAGACCTAATTCGCTAAAATTGGTTAGTTGGTTGAGTTTTTTAATTCAATATTTGTAAAATCTAGGTATTTTAGAAATGACATGGTCGACTGAACCGAGTAGCTTGATTCAGATTCGTATGACCCAACTAAAGAGAGCTGTTCTGAGGTTGCCGTACAACTCATGTTTATTTTTATCATGCCATAAGGGGCCTCAATATTTATCACTTGCCTATTTGATTCGTCATTGCGACAGTTTATATGGAAAGTCAAGGGGCTATTTGTCATAATAAAGTATGTACTGTCGTCGATGAAGATTGCTTGCGGCAATCCAGTATTTGTGGCGAACAGCAGACAATACTGTTTCGATCACTTGGTGTTTTGCACAAATAGATTAGTTATGCAGGTGGGACTTTGATGCACACTATTAATTGCGCGTTTTAGACTACAGGACTTTAACAGAGGATCCATGCAGATTCCGGCCTCGTTTTGTGATAATAGCATATATAGCATACGGAAGACAGATGTCATACAGCAATCGTGACACATTACCAATTTGCCCTAAACGAATACGTTACCAGACAACCGCAAGATCGTTGGGACATCTATAGGTCAATCGACACACCGAAGGTATTAGGAAGACGGACTTTATTACACAGACGATCAAGTGAACTCTCATAGCATGGATAGACGCATAAACATTCGGACTTAGTGAACGATAACCCACAGGTGCACTGGTGGCATCTTGATTCAATGTTAATAAAGGACATTAGTATTTGTGTACAGTGGACATTAGTACCTTGGCATTATGAGTTTACTTTGAAGAATTTACTTTGATTTATACATAACATTGTGTTTCTTTTATCGAAGTTGATTGCTTTGTATATGCTATTGTTTTTTTTTGTTTTTCAGCTCGACTATTTTTTTCCTTTATATTGTAAAGAATTATTGATTAATAATTCTTGATTGGTTTGATAGGAATGTAAAATAGTCATGCCTTAATGTAAATCATAACATATAATATATGAAAGACGTACATGCTGACCGCTTAATAACTTGGCCATGATAAATTCAGGAATTTCTACAACACCAGTCGTACCGACCCACTTGTAAGAATAATAGAGCCGTCTAATTAACTTCGGCCACCCTTTTTAAACATTTGTGTGTGTTGATCAAGTATATAGTAATTAGCGACCGATCAACCCTAAGGTCAACTCAGACTTGACCATAAATCACGATCAAAACGGCGACGATAAGTTGTTGGTACCACCATAGTCAAGTCACGAAGAGGGTTAGGAATCATATTAATGGGTGTGAATCAGGTACTTGTGCCAACACTTATGCTCAATTTAACGTCAGCACTTGGGTCTTAATGGACTCAAACAAAAACCATTGTTTTATAACATATTGATATTTTAGTATAAATAGGTCCGCTCTGAGATGATATTTCAGACCGGCTCG
Source organism: Cyrtodaria siliqua (assembly GCA_037043455.1). NCBI lineage: Eukaryota > Metazoa > Mollusca > Bivalvia > Adapedonta > Hiatellidae > Cyrtodaria > Cyrtodaria siliqua. Next base: position 106,901 of record JAWPHD010001687.1, read on the forward strand.
AATTGTTGACTTAAGCAGTTAGAACGTATGTATGTGTTAGTAAAAGCAATATGACTTCGTGTTTTGTATGAAGAAGGAATTGAACGGGCTATACTTCACATGAAAGAGTATACAATTCTTTAAAAAACAAACCAAAATTAGAAAATAAGAGCGCTAACTTACAATCAGTAGACAGTAGTTTCCTAAAGGTGTTAGGAAAATCAAATCTTTTATTTGAAATGAGAGGTGAGAAACTAGAACATCCTTTTTATGTAATATCAGAAATGAACAGAAACCTTACTATGGGGCATGACTTCATGCAAAACTTTGGTGTAAGACTGTATTTTGACCTAGGGTGCATGCGTATTGGAAAGACTATGATCCCATTCGTACCAGACATAAAAGTCTCGTCGTTTGTCAGTCTCCAATCAAGCGTAACACTACCACCACATTCTACGGTTCTATGTAAGGGGAAAATTAAAAATTCTGCACATCGTCAGTATAAAGGAAAATCCCTCATTGTCTCGGACTGTGAAACAGGCTGTATGGAAAAAAGGCCGGATGTACAATTAATCAACTCAGTTATTAAAGTCGATAGAAAAATTTCACTACCACTCATGTTAGTAAATCATTCAGGCGTGACATACAGAGTTAACAAGGGGAGAATAATTGCCCGCCTAGATACATTCCAAGAGGTAAACACTGTACACAATACCTACGGGCATTATCGAGAGAAAAAACACAAAAGTTATGAAGAAGTATTGTCCCACATAAATGCGCCCCCTGAATACAAACAGAGAATAGCTGAAATAGTATACAACAATTGAGATGCTGTTGCGTTCTCAGAAATAGACTTAGAAACAACAGATATTCTCCAAATGCAAATAGATACAGGCGATAGCCCCCTGTAAAGCTGAGGCTATATAGAACACCATTGAACGATGTTCCGATTATTGAGGCGGCCGTTGATCAGTTGTTAAAGGCAGAAATAATAAGTCGGTCAAGGTACCCTTATTCCTCGCCGTGTCTGTTGGTTCCAAAGGCAGATAGAACCAAGAGACTGGTCATTGATTTTAGAAGAGTGTTGCTTGTGCAGTGTGGCGGCAGTAAAACGTCTCCCCGCGTTTGCAATCAGTACTGTTATTCATTCGATCTTTGGAGATCGCTGAGATACTTATAGTTAGTTATCGGTGGTACATTTTCAATTTCTTTTGTTTTCTTACTTAATTTTTGATTCGGTGGTTCCACTATTCCGGCCGATAAAAGGCTCTGGGTATTGTTTAACCACTCATAGGATATGTTGTCTGCTTTTTATACGCAGGCTTCATAACCGCTGCTCCCAACTAAATTCCATTATGTTTATTTCGCTCTTCGGGGCATTTCATTTTATTAGATACTGGGACCATACGCCGTACGACATGGGGAATACATTAAAGAAGGATAACTCCATGTCCACCGCCATATGCATGCCATCTTCGGGATGGTTAACATTTTGTGCTGTTGATTTTATGAATATTGAGTTCTGCTCAACCCGGGGCTAGAGGGCGTGAGCGGTAGCTAGCATATTTCACTACCACTCAAGAACAGTCTCAATCAAACCGAGACTGCAATATTTCTTATGTGTCGTGCTCGGCCGTTTCCAAAGGTCCATTATCATACTCTTTTTTTAATAGTGTAACAAATAGTTACTCATTCCCAGTTCCGCTGAGTGATTCAGCTTTAGAACGACTTGGCGGATGTCAAGTTTTCAGTTCTCTAGATCTTTTTGCTGGATTTTTTCATTACACCCTGCGGATAGAGAACGCACTGCGTTCAGCACACCCAGTGGGCTTTTTGAGTACAACCGCACTGCGTTTGGGCTCAAAAACTCGCCTAGCTACTTTGGCGAGATGATGACCCGGGCACTAGAGGGGCTCTAAAAATTGTCACTACCGTACGTAGATGATGTTATAATATTCTCAAAATCTGTTGAGGAACATATGACTCATTTAGAAATTGTAATGGAGAGAATTAGGACCCACCGTCCCACCGCCTCAAGACGAATTTGAGTAAATGCCTATTCATGAAACCGGAGACCAAACATCTGGGCTTTATAGTAAGCAAAGACGGGGTAAAGCCCGACCTTAAAAACGTGGAGTCAATACGGAGTCTAGCAGCGCCCACGAATGTGAAGGGAGTGCGAGGATTTTGTGTTATGATAGGGTACTATAGGCGCTTTATCCCAAACTTCAGTGCCCGCTATTTAAACTGACTAAAAAGAATGCACGGTTCAAATGGGACGAAAGCTGTCAGAAAGCCTTTGATTTCTTGAAAGAAAGCCTGACGGTTATACCTCTTTTAGCGTATCCAGATATGACTAAGAGATTCCTCCTATACACAGATGCGTCTGATAGGTGCATTAGTTCTGTTTTATGTCAAGAGGACACAGACGAACAAGGAATGCCTATAGAAAAACCGTTATACTTTCTCTCTCACAAACTAACGGACACCCAAACTCGTTCGGTCACCATAGAAAAAGAATTGTACAGTATTGTCTATAGCTTACAAAAGTTTCAGCATTACTAAAGTGGATCGACGGTGAAAATCTTCACGGATCATCGCCTCCTCCAATATGTCCTAGATCAACAACCATTTGGTAATCGTAAGATAGACATGTGGGCGCTAACTATACAGACTGTCAGATTATTTACATTCCAGGTAAAGACAATGTGATAAGCGATCTGCTAAGTAGAATGCCGGAGGGCAGTACACAAGACTGTGACAGTAATGAGAAGGAGGTCGAAATCGAGGTCACATACAGAGCATTCCAGGTCAATGTGGTGAATACCTCACACTTAGACCCACTTCAATATTTACATGCACAAAAACCTATTGTTGATAACCTAGGAAAATGGCTGATGAACAAGTCCAAGACGAGGCTATCACTGAGATAAAGTCTCAATTAGATAGTGGTTAATCTTAAATGCATAACCACTTCATTCTATTCACCCTGTGCTAATGGTCAGACGGACATTTCACACAAAGCTATCGTTAACTTACTTTCTAAGAAAATCAAAGACGAACCACCATATGGGATCTGTTCCTAAACCAAACACAAACAGGACTACGCATGACCGTAAATGAGTCCACTCAAAGAACACCATTTAACCTATTATACGGAAGGGATGCTACCCTTCCCATGGATACTATACTCAAACCCCGACGAAAGTACATGGGGACAGACGCACACGACATATGCCTCCAGCAACAACACATAGCTTTCTCTAGAGTATATAATAGACTGAAACGGGCCAAGCGAGAACTTAAACAAAGGGCAGATAAAAAGGGGAAGGACATTGATTTTAAGGTAGGGGACGCGGTATACTAAAAAAAAATATGTTAGGAAAAGTAAACTAGACTCCCGGTGGGTACCCTTCTGTAGAATAATAGAAACAAAATCACCATTGACTTATGTAATAAAAAGTAAATTAGACAATAAAACTAGGGAAACCCATTCTAGGCATTTGAGATTAGCAAATATTGACGATTGGGAAATCCCGGTAAACGAGAGGGGCAGACCGATTCGTCGGGCCACTTTCGCTATCACCCCGAGGGCAGTGAGACTGAGTCAGAAGACAGTAGATCTGAAGACGAGCCACTTGAGCGGTTAGCTCAGAAATACCGTAAGGAGAGGGAAGACTCTGAGGATGAAGAGTCAATACGTATGGAGTTAGCTCGGAGGTTGAGAGAGCGAAACCGTAGATTAGAGCTGGAGAACCAGTCTAATAGCAGTAGTGATTGACAGATCAGAGACAGAAATAGGCAAATATGTTAAATCTATTGATGACGTAATTAAGTCTGAAAGTGTGGATGACTCCATGTCCTCTAATTATAAGTCCAGTGGGTCCGAGGGTTCAAGTTTGAACACCGGCTCCAGTGTAACTGACCGAGAAACGATGGATGTGAACGCTTTAGCCCGTAAAAAGAGGGTAAAGACAAAATCAGAGAGTAAGAAGTCCCTAAGCAGAGAGAAGCGGGTTAGGAATTTGCTTAAAGCACTTTCCGGTATCTTGGGTTACATACAAAGGGCACTTAAATGCAATGTCCGACTTTTAGAATGTGAATTAAACACGGTCGGGCGGAATACAATGTTAGGTGTGGAAAACTTTTAAGTGTACGAAAGGAAGGGTTACTGATGTAAACCCTGGTAGTAGGTTGTGCCGATGTAGAAGGTTAAACCAAAATATACAGTCTTACACCGAAAGCCTTATATGATAAATATAAAAGTATGGGCGAGATGTTCCAACAATTCATAAAGCTAATTGTATTCTTTTTTTCCCGATTCAATACAATAATGTCTGCGCAGAGCTACTTACTAGAGGATGGTTGTCTTGCCGTAGACTTAGTAAAGGCGGCAGGAGGGGAGAATATACCCCTTGAGTCATACAAACAACCGTACCGATCAAGATATATTTCGATACTAATAGAAAAACACGGAGAGGGATTTCTTAATAGGTTAAGATTTTACGGGGAGGATTTCCCGTATTTGGGCAAAAACCTGGGGCTACTCTTCTCATTAATTCTGTTCATGGGACGACCTTTCAACCTAGGTATATTGTTTAATACGTTTGACGCAACAGAAATACACGCGTTGCTACAAGTAATGTTTTTCTTTGACAGCGAGTACCTGTTCGAAAGTCTTGTCGGTTATACCTATGACACGATGAATTTAATCCCATTGGTTGTTGAGATAGACTGATAGGGCCGATAGGGTTATGGACGTCATATTACGTATTTATGAGACGGGACTGACAAAGGACAACCTTATACTGCTTATAAAAATATGTGAGCAGGAAGTTAGTAAGAGAGAAAGGGAGGATTGTTATGCCTCACTTGACGCCAAACTGACAGGGTTAGGAACGTCATTTAGGGTCATTAAATCCCTAAAATGTCAACTATGTGACGGACAACTGGCTACGGGGTTTCTCGGTTACAGGCTGTCATGCTGCTACAGTAGGGCACACCCCGAATGTTTATCAAAGGCCCTTATGGCTCCTATAAAATCTGTTTGGCTTATTACTGCGCGTTTACTGGAGAGGTTGAATATGAGGCAGAATACCTCCACACTTGCTGCAAACGACATAAAAAACGACGGGAAAATATGTTTGGCTTATTACTGCGTGTTTACTGGTGAGGTTGAATATGAGACTGAACACCTCCACACTTGCTGCAAACGACACGAATAACGACGGGAAAACTTACAAGAAGACCAATTATTTCTGACCAAATACAGATCAGAGATTTATAACGGACTAAATTACATATTAGACAGTCTTATAAAAGTAAATTAAAATCTTCTCCTTTTTCATTCTAGAGTCTAATGCTGTTTACTATGATCTTACTGAAACAACCCCTTACACTTCAAAACCTATTTTGTTATTAAATTGTAAAAAAGAAATATTCAAACTAAAATCAGTTAGCAGACTGCGCAAAACAAAATATTCTACAATAGTTGTTGTTTTGTCTGATGAAAATGTGTCCAAACAACAAATAGGTTCAACAACTTTAGATAAAGATTTATACTGTAAGTAAAAAACCGTTTCAGGACATACTTTGTTACTCTAAGAGGACGCAGACAAATTTAAAACATGTTCATAAAAAACAAAAACGGATTTTATAGCAAAAAATCCCCGATTATTTTCAAATGCTAAGTCTCGTTTATTTCATAAATTTGCTGTATTAATTTAACACGAAATGTACAAATTTGGCATCACGTGATGTATGTTCAATATTCTGGATTATATTTATTATTATCTGTGACACTAAACGATTTTTTTCAGTTAAAGAGAACATCACAAACCAATCTGAAATTAAAATTGCTAACGATGTATTGACAAATAAAATTGACGCAATTTACCAGAAAATTATATGCAATATCCGAAGTATAAAATGAAGAGCAAACAGTTAAGCCTCCACACGCAGTATTACTCGTTTTAAAGTTAACTTTAAACAAAGAGGACTGGATACTAAATTGAAGGCAACTGATATAATGACATATAATATTTTCTTTAAACAAATAATTATAAGAAAGATAATGATAAAATAATAATAACAATCATCAAGCTTTCATAATATTTAATAAATTAAAGATTGTTTGTTTTTATATTATTTTATATTTTGTTTAATCTATTAATATATAACAATATCTAACTTGCTAGAGTATTAATCAAAATAATAATAAATGTATGTTGATTATAAGTGTTGTTTTTTTTGTTTTATTCAGAATATGTAATTAATATTTCATTATTTAAATAATTAAGCCTAGTAATTCTAATTGTTGTGTTGATTTTGATTTATCTTTGTATCTGAAATATTTGCAATGCCTATAAATTCGACAAAGAGTCGTAAAAATGTCTTTAAAACATATTAGTCAAGATTTAATTGAAAGAGTTGAACAATCCGAAATTAGTGTACGTGACCAGTTCTATCATTTACGTACACATGTGATAAGTGATGTACAGCAAGAATTGTTCAAATTCGATCAGACGAACTTCTTTTCAATTGGAAGCCTAGATTTCGTTATATTAGAAATCATTAATCAAAGAGAATTCGATGAGCCAGTTCAAACGAACTGTTTAGATATACTAAGTTTTAAAAAAGGTTATTAAATATTGCGGATACATTTCCTTCATCGAGCTTAAACAATATTTTCTGTTCACTCCAATTCAAATTGTATTGTACATTAGAAGTTTTTACCCGGGAACAGTTTGGTCATTAGAGTATTAGAAGAATATTGAGAAATAGAACGCCATTTTATTTTCTAGATTAACAATGGCTTCAAAACGTGATTTCTCGATGGTGTCATCAACTTCATACGATGTAGCTGCGGGAAATAAAAGATTGAAGCTTACACATGCGATGGAGATAGGGGATGTGGAGTTTGAATGCGTTAAAATTGAAATAGATACGAGGTAGCTTTGTCATACGACAATGTATTTAGTGAATTCTGTGTACACTGTGTGAAAAACACAACAGATTCAAAAACGTCAACAATTTCTTTATCAGAGGATGATGTTCTCGGTCTTGTTAATAAGCTCCCACTAGCATTCCGTATTAGGGAGAAGTAATAGCTGAAACAAAGCCCAAAAACAGTAGATATCCCATTCGAAATTGACCCATTCAAAGTTGGAGGAGAGACACACGCTGTATTATTCGTGAAAGAAAATACCATTAAACAAGAAGACATTCAGATAGATATAGGAAGAAGTGTGCAAACTGACGATAACAGGTGCATATTCATGCGGAATGGAATTCGAGTGTTAGTCGAGGAATCCACCAAAATCAATAAACAGTTGATGAATTATGTCAATGTTATCAGAACCAATGTTGAGCTGACAAATGAGGTAATGAAGACGGCAGAACTGAGCTTGCTGTGCGGATACATTGAGAATTTAAACACCAAGAAGGGTGCGATGGTTGCACATCCCATCTCCTCTCTCAAAAAGAACACATGCAAAATGGCGGATGCCTACGTCCGCGGACAGAACAGGTAATAGATTTCTGGAAAATTGATACCACAATGGCTTGACGACGTTGACGAAATTTCTGAGACTGTTTAGAAAAAATACCAAACATAAAAGGATTGTTCAGGTCTTCAGCAATGGTTAACAACATACCTGCACTTGAAGAAATGAAAACAGCAGTGATAGACAAACATTCGCTTGAAAACAATGAGCTATTCCAAACGTGCATGTTCATTCTAAATAAAATTTAATGAAACGATTGAACTGGTACCATATTGATTGAACAAAATATATTGGAACTTTTCAAAAAATAAAATATAAATTATATATTGAATAGTTTTACATGATCTTGAACTCTGTGAATATTATTGTGTACTAGTTTATTACTTTTTCTACAGTGCGTGCGTGTGTGCGTGTTTTTATTTATGTTGTAATTGTTTTAAGATATACTACCTTTTATTAGTTTATTACATGTTTCCACACATTATGTCGCAATAAAATAATTGCTAGGTTCTCGGCTTCCTCCCTCTTCCCCCTATCCCGCTCCCATTTACAATAATTTGGACGAGAATCTAGTTATTTCATATCGACTTTATTTCTTTTAATTTCAATGCGCAACTGTTGGAGATGAGATGCGTTTGAATGAGATAATGAAAAATAACAAGCTTTTATTATTTTGTAAAGAATTATAAAAACAACAACAACAACAACATAATATCAACTTTACATATAATGCAAAATGACTAGTATACTATTTTAAACTAAAGTTGTTCTTTTTTTAAAGCACATATAACTTCCAAAACACAAATCATTTGTCATAGTTTACCCTAAAAAAAACTAATTATTTGTCTATCTTTGCAAATTCTTTCAGTGAATAAACAAAAACATTTAGATTTGAACCGGTATTTGTTTTTTCAAGGTTGTATCACTAAAAATACCAAAATACCACAAATCACAAAAAAACACAGTATAAAAAAAGTAGTAACTATACACATTAGCACTTCTGCTAAGTAACTATTAAACTAATCACATTTTAAATAAATAAAGGAAAAAAATACTTAGAGTACACCATAACTGAAGCTAATATATAGTATTCAAGTAAAAGAAAAATTATTTAATTTAAATGTTATGTCCGAAAACATGAAGGACATTTTCAATTATATCCACTTGAAAATAACCGTCATTCTCTATTTAAAAATAATATCATAACCTCTAATTCACAAGCTTTTCTAAGAGTAAGACTAAGAATGTTCTTGAAAATAGAATATGCAGTATATACAAACAAGCTATATTGAAACAAGATTAATTTAAACAATATATCAAACTGTTTTTTTCACCTCCCGTTTAAGATTGAGAATAAAGACAATTCTTAAAAATGAAATCTTTTTAGTTTTACTCGAGTAGCCGTGTCTGAAAAGTGAAAATAGTTTTAAAAATATTTAAAAAATCAGTTACGATAACGACTTGGCTGTCTCCTAGTTCTGTCCTGTCACCGAACATATAACAAATGATTTTACAGTGATGTTGACAATGACCGTTCCAATGCGGTACACGTATTTTCAACTTGCTGTAATGAATAGAGATCTGTTGGTTTACAAATACTTTATATATATAATAATTAAAACTGGTTAAAAATTGGAGGGAAAAACGTGTTATAATCATTTTACTAACACCGATTTGAAGACAAAAGCATGAACTCTTAAATTATTAATGTGTTGAACCTATACTCGTGTAGTCTGTATTGCCCCGAGGATAACTAAACATTGGCATTTACCTGAACTCGTCTTATATTGCACTAATTATCAAGCTGTACACCGACATTTTTCTTATCTCGCGTTTTATTGCATTGAACGGCACGTTGTACAAAGCGATTTAGCTGAACTCTCATTATATTGCACTGAAAGGCACGTTGAACGCCGACATTTAACTGAACCCGCGGCATATGTGTATAAAGAAGAAGAGAATATTCATTACAAAAAAGTATTTCCAGAATCATGAGCTTCCTAAACAGAAAACAACACCTTCCATTGGAGCAATAACATGATACACTCTAGCCTTCCATTGGAGCAATAGCATGATACACTCTAGCCTTCCATTGGAGCAATAGCATGATACACTCTAGCCTTCCATTGGAGCAATAGCATGATACACTCTAGCCTTCCATTGGAGCAATAGCATGATACACTCTAGCCTTCCATTGGAGCAATAGCATGATACACTCTAGCCTTCCATTGGAGCAATAGAATGATACACTCTAGTACTGACTTAAGTGGCAGACTGTCCGCAACACAAGACATTCCTCCCAGATACAACGTCGAAAACAATAAAAAAACGCCTGCAAATGAACTCGTCGATGGATATAAGCATTAATATTCGGAAAGAGTTTTTGAAGCAGATCTTCTCCCAAGTATCAAACATTAAGACTATGGCTGTAGCTCATCCATTTCCCTTTTTTTCGACAAGACGAAATGAAAGCTCAGTCCAGTTTACAAAATAAAAAAATAAAAACATCTACTTTGAAGTAATGACTGTTATGATAACTAGCAAGCAATTTCAGATCTACAAAATACCAAACTAGTTTGGTGTAATATTTTCTCTAATTCGCTAGGTCTATTTGCTTATATGCGGAAATAACGTATATAACTGCGATGCATTCTTATCTTTGTTTACTCTTCATACATGACTCAGTTTGTATCTTTTTGCAGTTTTTGAGATAACAGCATAATATTTTAAGTATAATGACGGCTGATATAGTCCTAAAACAGTCAACCTAGTTTGTTTGTAGCATAATTCCTTGATTACAAACAAACCTAAGTATTTCACCGTACAATCAGCCCAATAAATCTACCCCTTACGTCTCCCATAGCCGTAAACATAATAAAATATATCTTTCCAAACAAACATATATTTTAAATTCCCCATATATTCCCTCATATTTATCAGTACTCAGTGCTACGCAAGTTATGTTGTTAACAATGTGTTGTTAAATAGTGCGTTCGACAATGAAGGCAGTTAACAAATAATGCCTATAGCTGTTTCACGTCATATAGTATCGAAAGCTAACGGAACACAACTAGATGTCAGTCAGTATGTTGTACATTAAACATGTATTGACATCAGTACATCAATGATAGGTTGATAGATATTGCCCTCTGGCAACGAAACGAAAGTAGCTATACCTATTGCACTGAACAGTATTGTGCACACTGACATTTAGAATTGCTTATGAAATACGGAACAAAAATAGAGACCTATTGCACTGAACAGAATTGTGAACACTGACATTTAGAAATGCTTACGAAACACGTAGTAGTGAACAGTTTCGTTGGGTGTGTACTTTAAAGGCAGCTGACGATACAAAACAAAGTACCATAGAACAAATTAAGTTTTGCTTTGTGATTGAAAACATTGGACAGATAGGTCATATACAACTTGAACGTTTGTTATTCAAGTAAGCAAGGCTACCAGTTTTACTTTATGAAATGGAAACCACTTAAACGCCCGTCGCTTGAGTCCACTCAAACACGCCTTATATATTAAAATAGTGATGCAGACTCGCACTTAAACTATGAGACCTTAACCTTACCCTTTTTTACATGCCAATTTCCACTTTCCTTTGAAGCATCCTAGTCCGGTTTGCACATTACCATGCAATCAACCGAAATACCACTCCATGACCTGTCAGATATAAAATATGCCAGCAGCCAAACCTAATAACACTACTTTTCCATTAAATATTATACAGCGCTATCCTCATCCCATCTTTTAAATTCACCATATTTATATAGGCTTTTACGTTAACGATATTTTGAAACGGCAGTCAGGCATTCTGAGTAGTATTCCTTAATTAAAAATGCTCTTTCAACAAAGTATCGATAATGGTTTCATTTGTCACAATACCATGGTGTTTTACGTCATTTTCAACACATGTAAGGCTATATATGATGGTCGATTGTGTTGTGGTGGAACCGGTACTGTACACCTCCCGCCATCTTACCGACACTTCCTCAAAGTCGAGCTTTTAGTGGGATTCCAAACCCCTCCCCCCCACCCACACACACACACACATCATACAGGACAGGACAGGCAGGCAGGCAGGCAGGCAGACAGGCGGCGAGGAGGTTTACAACGCAACGTCGTTAACCCCTCGGCAACAGATACGCTTAATGATGGTTTTAAAATCTGAATAACAATAAACACTGATTATGTGCTAACTTATTAATTCACTATAACATATGTCTTCATTCTCTAAAATAAATATGTTTGTGTGTACTCTTCTCTAAAATATTATGTATTTTATTCAACCTAGTTTAAGGCAATAAACATGTAAATGTTATGCCAAATAAAATATTGAACTGCATTTCTCCCCGATAGTTCAAGCATACGTATGTATAGTGATTATTTAATACAGTAAAATAAAACAAAAACTCCAAATAGTGCATATGTTGGACTACCACGCGACATATGTTATGAATATCTGTACATGATATATCTCATCAATGCCTACAGCTATATTCACGTCAAGTGGTATGACCAGTCGGTGTACAGTTAATGCTCTAGACGGCATTGTGTGCATTGATATTTTGACAGAGATACTTACATTAGTGTCACTTGACGATTGATCGGTATTGCCATAAGGCTAGAACAAACATAGCGGCATAGCCATTGCACTGAACGGCATGTTGTACACTGACATTTAGAAATTCTTACGAAACATGAAGCAGTGAACAGTTTCGTTGGATGTGTATTTTCTAAAAGGCATCTGACGATACAAAACAAAATACCATAGAACCAAGTTAAATTCTTCTTTGTGAGTGGAAAACATTGAACACCATAAGTCCTATACACCTTGAACGTGTGTAATGCACGTAGGCAAGACAAAAGGTTTTACTTCATGAAATGGAAACCACCTATACACGTCGATTAAGTCTACCAAAACACGCCCCAGATATATATATATTATTCACGCAGACTCGCACTTAAACTATGAGACCATAACCTCACTCTCTTTACATGCCCCTTTCCATTTTCCCTTGAGGTATCCTTGTCCGGTTTGCATATTACCATGCAATTAACTGAAACGTCAACCTCCTGACGTAACATTCCCGCTGTGAAACTAATAACACTTTCGCATAAAATATGATATAGCGGTACCCCCAACCCATCTTTTAAATTCACCATATTTATAGTTAACGATATTTCATGTACCGGCAGTCAGTATTTTTGTGTATTATTCCCTATATATGTATGCTCTTTAAACAAAATATCGATAATGGTTTTAAAATGTGAATAACTATACCCCTGGTTGATCGGTATTGCCCTTAGGCTAGAAAAAACATAGAAGCATAGCTACTGCACTGAACAACACGTTCTACACTGATATTTAGAAATGCTTATTAAACACGGGCAGATACGTGCATTTATTTGTACATTTATGTACAGTACACTGACATTTTAGAAATGCTAGTTAAACGCGGTCATATAAATGTATGTACATGTATTTGAAGTACATTTATATTTATAATTATTTATTAAACACGGGCATATATATGTATGTATGTGCAGTACACTGATTTTTAGAAATTCTTATTAAACAAGGGTTACAATATATGTATGTATGTGGAGTATACGCACATTTAGAAAAGCTTATTAAACACAGGTATGTATGTATGGTATGTATGGTATGTATGGAATGTATGTATGTATGTGCGTCCGTGCGTACCTGCGTGCGTGCGTGCGTACCTGTGTGCGCTTGTATGTGCGCATGTATGTGCGTATGTATTTGCAGTACATTGACATTTAGAAATGCTTATTAACCACCGGCATATATGCAAATGTAAGTGAAGACACTGGCATTTAAACATGTTTATTAAATACGGGTCTATATGTACATGTATATACAATACACTGACCTTTAAAAATAATGCGTATTAAACATGGGGTATATATATGGACATGCATGTGAAGTACACTAACATTTAGAATGCTTATTAAACATAAACATGGACGTATATTTAACCTATGTGCAGTACACTAACAGTTAGAAATGCGTATTTAAACACGGGCATGTATGTACAGGTATTTGCAGTACATGCACATTTAGAAATGCTTTTCAACAATGGGCATCATATATGGAAAGTATGTGCAGAACATTGACATTAAGACATGCTTATTAACCACAGGCATATCAGCACATGTAGGTGGAGTACACTGACATTTAGAAATGCCTATTTAAACACCGGCTTGTATGTACATTTATGTGCAGTACACTGACGTTTAGAAATGTTTATTAACCATGGGTATATATGGAAATTATGTACAGTACACTGACATTTTTTAGAAATGCTTATTAACCATGGGTATATATAGGCATTATGTGCAGTACACTGACGTTAAGAAATGCTTATTAAACACGGGTATATGTGTATGTATGTGCAGTACACTGACATTTAGAAATGCTTTTTAAACACGGGTATATATGTACATACATGTGCAGTACACTGACATTTAGAAATGCCTATTGAACACGGATATAAATGTGCACCGTTATTAACCACGGGCATATATGCACATATAAGTGAAGTACACTGACATTTAGAAATGCTTATTAAACATGAGTGTATATGTATGTATTTGCAGTATTTTGACATTTAGAAATGCTTGTTACATGTATTAGAAGTACACTGACTTTTAGAAAAGCTTATTAACCACTGGCATATATGCACATGTAAGTGAAGTACACTGACATTTAAAAATATTTATTAAATGCGGGTCTATATGTACGTATGTGAAGTACGCCAACATTTAGAAATGCTTATCCAACACGGGTCTATGAGTATGTGTGTGCAGTACACTCATATTTAGATTTTTGTATTAAACACGAGGTGCATATGCATGTGCAGTACACTGACATTTAGAAATGCGTATTAAACACTGGTCTATATGTATGTGTGGGCAGTACACTTACATTTAGATTGCTTTTATTAAACACGGGGTATATGTGTACATACATGTGCTGTACACTGCCATTTAGAAATGTGTATTAAACACGGGAATATAGTTACATGTATATGCGGTACACTGATATTTAGAAATGTCTATTAAACACGGGCATATATGCAGTCAATGTGCCCATTTCTTTATTTGGCACATCTTAAATCACAATTGATGGCCGTTTACTTTCTGTGACACAAAACAAAATGCCTTAGAAGTAAGTTAAACTAGTACTTTTAGTTGACAAATATTCGTAAGCACTGCAATTTTGAAAAAAAATATGGACCTGTGCAATGCATGTCAGCCTGCAAACCAACAGAGTTAAGTGACAGAAACTTAGCGCCAGCCGCAAAATGATAATGCGACGTACACAATGATCATTATATTTATGAATATTAACAAGGTGTTTTGTATAAGTTTGTTACATCCTTTTAGCACATTTTAGGCCATATATGACGGTCGATTTTGTCTTATAGGGGCAGACCATCCCATTTTTCCTGGGTAGTACCAGTACTGTATACTTCTCGCCATCCGTAAAAAAAAAAAAACTTTCATCCGTGAAAATCGACACTTTGAAGTTTCTGACTTAACAAGTTGAGCTCCAGTGGGATTAGAACCCGCAGTGGTGAGAGGTGATAATTACTTGGACATGTGTCCTATTGATTTGAACCCACACCTAGCTTTCGTTTTTGTTTATTGCTCGATCATTCTATTGTTTTCTTAATGTATCCAATAAAAAAACAATTTAAAAGATATGGTCGAATCAAAATCTATTGTACTTTAAGGACGCTAAAATAAGAATGTTATATGATGTGCAGTCTTGATTAATAATATACAACTGTTATCGTAAATACGCCAAAGCGAGAAAGGAGATGCTGAATATGGCAGATGTATGACACAAAGGAATCCCGATTGCATACTAAGAAAACAGAACGGACTGATTGAATTAAAAATCTTGGTCTTCGCAGACATATTCATATCATGATTAATCAGCATGGCAAATATTACTCCTCTGCCCCACTTCAACTTCGTGATGGTGGAGGGTGGGGGAGGGGGTGTGTGGTGGGGAGGGGGGGCGTGCGTTGGGGTGGTGGGGATATAATGAGGGCCGAATTATCGTTTGGAGTATCCTAACATCAAATTAAAACTCAATTTACACCAAGGATTTATCATAAATTTTATGGATAAATCCTTGTTTACACTTATTATATTATGCCATTCAAGTACAGTGACCACTCGATTCCTTATCTTCCTTTCTTTTTATAAAACAACCAAAACTCTTTGTTTAAACGTGTTTAGAAAGTATTCAAAACAAACTAACAGAATTTCGATCATTCCAGACATTTAATTGTTAAGCCATTTAAGCTAGTGACATATCCGGTTACTCCTTTACGCTCTTTTGCTTTATTTATTAGAAAAAAACAAGATGGCAGCGCCCATGAAGAAAACAGTTGAACTGTTTTACGATGTCATTTCACCATATACTTGGTTTGCATTTGAAGTCAGTACACATTAATTCTATGGAATACATTATAGTGACCTCATTTAAATGTTTCAAATAAACGTATGCCTCTGCCTAGCTGTCAAACTTATTTTCCGAAAGAAATTTATAACCTCTCTTTCGCTCTATGTACGTTTCGACTTTACTTTCCGGTATGTATCCATTTACTTTCAACGTTTTTGTGCTGTTGTTAGTCCCCTACCGGTCCGGACCGGACCGGAGATGACTTTACGTTTGCCCCCCGTCCGTCAATCTGTCTTTTTTTTGTCCGGACTGTGACTTAGTCATGCATCGTGGGATTTTGGACTTGGAGGTTAAAGGTCAGAAAAAGGCTTGTCCGGGCTGTTACTTTGTCATGCATTGTGGGATTTTGTAATAACTTGGCAAAAATGTCACCATAATAGGACGGTGTGTCGCGCGCAAGACACAGGTCCATAGCTCAAAGGTCAAGGTCACAGTTGCAGGTTAAATGTCAGAAATATGCTTGTCCGGGCTGTAACTTTGTCATGCATTGTGGGATTATGAAATAACTTGACACAAATATTCACCATAATGAGACGGCGTGTCGCGCGCAAGACCCATGTTCGTAGCTCTAAGGTCAAGGTCACACTTTGATGTAAAAGGTCAGAAATAGGCTTTTCCGGGCTGTAACTTTGTCATGCATTGTGGGATTTTGAAATAACTTGGGACAAATGTTCACCATAATGACACGGCATATCACGCGCAAGACCCAGGTCCACAGCTCAAAGGTCAATGTCACACTTGGAGGTTAAAAGTCAGAAATAGGCTTGTCCAGGCTGTAACTTTGTCATGCATCATGGGATTTTGAAATAACTTGGCATAAATGTTCACCATAATGAGACTGTGTGTCGCGCGCAAGACCCAGGTCCGTAGCTCAAAGGTCAAGGTCATGATACCTTCAGAACACAGGAACACATATTTTGCAGCTAAACATGGTAAGGTATTCAACATTCCTTGCATGATCATTCACATGACTACATCAACCTTTCATATGGGTACATTCAAAGATAACTGTTTCTTTAATAACTTCAGAATTAACAAACTGGCTAATAACAACATTATTTCTTTGAAATTTGTGCAATTATTGTGTTGACACAGTAACCTTTAACAGCAGTTTGACATTTGTGCAATTATTGTGTTGACAAAACAGTAACGTTCGACAACTGTGCAGCTTCTGAATTGTTAATTTTGCACAAGACCCGGTAGGGGACTATGGCCGTCCCTCGGATTGCTTCTTGTTTTTTTTGTTTTTTTTACTCTATCCGAAGTTAAATCACTAAGAATGATTTTCTGTTTGCAAATAAAATCTGTTAAAATTGTTCAATGCGAATTTCCCATTGAAATTATGTTTAATAAATTGAAGAATATATAGAGAAAAAGAATATAAAAAAATGAATATTGTGGGTGTCACGAAACATACAAATCTACCTATTTCCCTCAAATCTACACCTAAACTTTCCAAATCCACGCCAAATCTACCCTAAATAGTGTTGCAATGATGTTATTGTACAAAATATCAAAAATAAAATAATCATTTGTATTTGTTAATTTATGAATTCACGAGTTTTGCATTACTTTTACACATTGTCATATAAACATTAAATTTGTTATGACATAAGCAATTGAGTAAATAAAAAATGGAATTTTGGAAGTGCTGTGATAAAACTATTGGCAGTCTGGAGCAATGCTCAAATGGTAGTGAAGCCGGGTAACCAAACTCTTGGTTCTAGTTGAAAGTCTGTCATTGTGTAATATTGTGGTTATGTGTCATCCCAATCTCATTAAAATCCGACCCTTTATCATGCTACCATGCTGTTCGCTACTAAGGATCTGACCACGCTCCATTGTAGTTCACGTCAGATTGACCTTAGGAGTAGCCAATCAGATTTCAGCCTACAAAGTTGTTCGGTATTGACAGCGTCACTGCGCATGTCACGTTTCAGTAAAATGCTGTGGAGCACTCTACGCTCGGTATTGAAAGAGACAATGTCCATAACGTTTAGCTTATAAAACACAAAATAATTGCGTTGACAAACATAATACACCAATCATTATTGTATATTTTCCCGCCCACCCTGCACCCCCCAAAAAAGAAAGATAATTTGATGGAATTTAATAGCGGTAGTAGCCGATACAAAAAAAAATACCGATACGTGGGATTAAACCCACACTAAAATGACACTCGTAGGACATCGGTTGTGTACGCTATCAACTGAGCTTAGCGGGCCATATGTACTGTGGCTTAGTATTTAGAATATCTAACATAGTAATAATTTCGGTGGAATATATATTTTCAAAATACACATGACAACGATGTTTTTCTTCTTGATGTAAAACATGCCATTTAGTGCATATCTTGGAATTTATCGTGCAATAACACACAAAGACTTAATTCGAATATAGATCTGCAGGGTTTTCCCCCAG
Source organism: Cyrtodaria siliqua (assembly GCA_037043455.1). Lineage (NCBI taxonomy): Eukaryota > Metazoa > Mollusca > Bivalvia > Adapedonta > Hiatellidae > Cyrtodaria > Cyrtodaria siliqua. The sequence continues at coordinate 125,321 of JAWPHD010001687.1, forward strand.
AAAATTGTGAAGGCATGTTGTTCTGACATTACATTTACCAAACTGGGCTTGAAAAAAGTAGTGCCTGATAATGGCAAAATGGCAAAATAACATACTTTTATGATTTTGGTGCAAAAGGAACAAGAATCACCCTAGAAATTCTATTTTTCTTCTTTTAAATCTGTTATTCATGAAAATTAAGAAAATCTTAAGGCATGATGCTTTGATGAAGGCATGTTGTTTTTCCTTTCTTTTCCAGGAAGGCATGTTGCATGCGACATGCCTTATGATCCTGGGGGAAACCCTGGATCTGTTTTATGTAGATTTTCGTTTGTTTAGTTCACTCGAATGTCATTTGAAGTGCATATGAAATGCATGATTTCATTGGTTGAATTTAGTTGATCTTCTCATGAATATTGATTAGATGAAAGGTCGATCTGATGTGACCTCAAAGGCAAAGGGGAGAGTATCAAAGTGTAATTAGGATATGATTTTAATGAGATTGGTGTCATCCAAGCTTGAATACACACAGCAATTTATCAATTTATATTATTAAAATTAGAATCAAATTAGAGAAAATACTTTTCAGGTGTTATGTCGCTACAAGACAAAATGGAACATTGACCTGAAGTTAAAACCATTCTTTCTTGGAGGAATCATGCATGGAGCTGGTAAGTATTGGTATATACATGTATATATATATGAATCATTCAGGGGTAACCGGTTCAGACATGGAGCTGGTAAGTGTGTTATGCAAGTATTGGTATATACATGTATATATATATGAATCAATCAGGGGTAACCGGTTCAGACATGGAGCTGGTAAGTGTGATATGCAAGTATTGGTATATACATGTATATATATGAATCAATCAGGGGTAACCGGTTCAGACAGGAAATTTCAAGCCGAGGCTGAGGCTCCTATTAAAACTGTTATGCCAAGGGTTTGAATTTTCCTATCTGAACAGGTTATTCATGATTGTATCTCTTTCTTTCATGATACCTTTGACATTTTTTTTTTTTATATATATCTATGGGGTGCTGTTTTACTATTTAATAGGTATTTTTTGATATCCATAATTCATTTTTGAATATCCATAATTCATTTATGGTCCATTAACAAGCCTTCTGAAATGGTCGCTAATAAGAATGTATACATGTTTTCTTCAGATAACAAGCCTCCTGGAATGGTCCCTAATAAAGCCCTGTACATGCACAGAGAGCTAACACTGCTGGCCAAATATTACAATGTTCCTCTTCAACACCCAAAGGTATATTCAGGTTTAATTAAATTTATTGCATATTTCCCAAAAAATAAACAGAAATGAGCCGAACAGTTAAGTCTTAAATTGTGACAACTTACAGTGCATTAAAGGGACACATGGTATTCTTGAAGTATTCAGCAAGCATCAAAATTAGCACCTAGATTTATTAATCAAGTATCATTTTGACTTTGACCCTGATGGTTTTTATGTCCTCCACCAACAAATGGTGAGCGTATAGTGTTAGCCATGTCCGTCCGTCCGAGTGTCTGTCCATTCGTATCGAAAAGTTTGTGTTTCTGTCTCCTCGCAGTTTTCAACCGATTGTTTCAAAACTTTTCTAGATGCTTACCTATGTCAGATGTCCAAATGTCATCGATTCTGTGTAAAAATCCACCTTGTTTTACCGGAGTTACGGCCCTTTTTTTTGTCAGTTTTTATGTTAAAATATCTCCTCCCACAGTTTTCAAGCGATTATTTCGAAACTTTGCAGGATCTTACTTTAGACGTCAAGATGTGCATGCATATCAATTCAGCTTCAAAATCAACCATGTATTATCGGAGTTCCAGCCCTTTTTCGTCAAAATATCGTGTGTGTATCTCCTCCCACAGTTTTCAAGCAATTTTTTTTTTAAACTTTACAGGATGCTTACCTTTGACATGTATGATGTCAAGATGTTTATATTGGCGTCAAAATCGAATTTGTAGTATCTATAAGATTCTGTATTATGAGTTACGGCCCTTTTTCTCAACAAATTGTATGTTTTCCGCTGATTTTCAGTGTGGGCATTTCTAGTTATTTTTTATGTCCCGAAAGAAAGGCATTAGGGACATAGAGTTCACGCACAGTTTGTCTGTCCTTATGTTTATTTGTCAATCCAAAACAATCATGTCTTGGCCATAACTTCAAAAGTACTGAAGGGAATTTCATGAAACTTCACATGCATGTTAAAGGGACACAAGGCAATCTTGAATTATTTGAAATGGGTGTCTCGAATTATATATCCAGTATCATTTTTACTTTTACCCTGGCGGCATTTAAATAAATTAGATTTTAAGTATTCACTATTTCGTCTTATTATACTACAAGTTTTAATTTATTATTGGTTGCAATAATATCAAAAATTAATAATATGCAAAAACAAATGTCTTAATGCAATTTTTATAATTAACATTAATGATTGAACAAGTGCAATTTATGTAGAAAAACTAACGGGACGCCGCTAGTTTTTAAAAAAATCAAGATTGCCATGTGTCCCTTTAATCATAAAGTGAAGTTGCGTCACGTACACAGCTGCATTAGACCTCTCTTCACAGCTGCATTAGACCTCTCGTACACAGCTGCATTAGACCTCTAATACACAGCTCCATTAGACCTCTCGCACACAGCTGCATTATACCTCGTACACAGCTGCATTAGACCCCTCATACACAGCTGCATTAGACCCATCATACACAGCTGCATTAGACCTCTCGTACACAGCTGCATTAGACCTCTCGTACACAGCTGCATTAGACCTCATACACAGCTGCATTAGACCTCTTGTACACAGCTGAATTAGACCTCTCATACACAGCTGCATTAGACATCGTACACAGCTGCATAAGACCTCTCGTACACAGCTGCATTAGACCCCTCGTACACAGCTGCATTATACCTCATACACAGCTGCATTAGACCTCATACACAGCTGCATTATACCCCTCATACACAGCTGCATTAGACCTCTCGTACACAGCTGCATTAGACCCTCATACACAGCTGCATTAGACCCCTCGTACACAGCTGCATTAGACCTCGTACACAGCTGCATTAGACCTCGTACACAGCTGCATTAGACCCCTCGTACACAGCTGCATTAGACCTCATACACAGCTGCATTAGACCTCTCCTTTCGGAAAAAAGACTAAAACAACACATAACACACCAAATGTTATCCCTACAAAGTTTCATTATTGGTAGAATACGCGTTTGGCTCAAGCAGGTGAGCAAACTTAGGATGTAAAATGTTGCAATCTCTTTATATTAAATACAGTACTGAAATGGCTTAAATCCAATGTCAAAGCGAAAATTCAACATTTCAACAGTTTTATCCTTTCCTTAACAGGTGCCACTTTTTCTTTTTTTTTACAAAATATGTTTGATTTTCTAAGTAATATTATGAGGAATTGAGTCTGCAGTATAAACAATATATAGCAGAAATTCATGAGTTGCGTTACTTTTTTCTTTAGTATATATAGGAAAAAAACTTAAAAATCGTCATTTCTGAAACCACAAGGTATAATAGAGCTCTCATATATTGCATGTATCATTAGCTTATGGTCCTGTAATAAATGTTGTTCAAATGGTGGCTCTTCAGGGTTCGGATTTTACATTAGAGTTATATAGCAAAATCTTTATACGATATTCTTCTCGGAAACTACATCAGAGCTAGAGCTCTAATATTTAGCATGTACCATACATTCTTAAAACTCTTCTCTGAACCCACAATACATAGGCTCTCATATATCACTTGCAGCATAAGCTTATGTCTTCTAACAAGTTTTTATGCAAATGGTGACTCTGGGGTCAAATCTGGCTCCGCCCTAGGGGTCATAGTTTTACATAGAGTTATATAGGAAAATAAAGTCTTTAACACATCTTCTTTTCTGAAACTACAAGAGATAGAGGTCTAATATATTGCATGTACCATAGCTAATGTCCTCTACCAAGCCTTGAATGGTTTTTGTTTTGTTTTGTTTGTATGGTGATTTACGTTATTTTCAACACATGTAAGGTTATATACGACGGTCGATTTATTTTGTGGTGGAGGCAGACCACCCATTTTTCCTGGGTAGAACCATTAATGTACACCTCCTGCCATCCGTAAGAATCGACACTTCCTCACTTTCAAGACGAGCTCCTAGTGGGATTCGAACCCGCAGCGGTGAGAGGCGAATGTTTACAACGCAACAGCGTTAACCATTCTACCACGGAGACGCTGTGTTTGAATGGTGACCATGTGTTTAATTTTACCTGCCGTGGTGGTCACCGTTTTACAAAGTCTTATAAGGGAACATATTGAAAAATCTTCTCTTAACTTATCACACTTGAACTGTTACGCTGCAAGTGTTTACAATGGATATGGTTATCAGGTTCATTTTGGCCTTCTTGTTTTTAAAACTTTGTATTGATTTTCATTTATAAATACATGCCAGTTCAATTTATTAATTAAAAAAAGGCATTTCTTTTGATAATTTTATTTATCTTTTTTTTTTTTTTTTTTTGAAATATTTGCCAACATTTGGAATTAGGGTCGGGAAAGGGCGAACATAAATATATTAAGGGTGGCTTAATACACTTGCTGTTATCTAGGAGTAATTGTTACTTCCTGTCATTATTCACTTGAGGAGCCTCGAGGGCGTACAAGCAGAGGTGGTAACCTCTCCAGTCTCTTACAATGATTTAGTGTTTTTAGGAGAATTTTACAGAATGAATATTAACACTACATATTTGCTTATTCTTGCACAATCCATTGTAGGACAGAATCTATAGCTTCTTACCAGTGCAGTCCGAGTCTTGGAGCGTGAGACACACGCGTGTGTGTGTCAAACATACATTCTACATTCTCATGCATTCAAAAAATTTACCAAAAACGTTTTGCCTGCAGTATTTTTAAATAAAATTGAGTATATGATCATCTGAACAGTATTACGAGTATACCTATAAGGTAGAATTCTTGAAATAATTCAGCGGTTTTCACCTCACGATCGAGAGGATAACGAAGGGGAAACCGCCAAATGGCCCTCCCCTCACTTCTTGACTTCCAATGGGCCTTGACAACTATGGAGTTTTATTCCCCTGGCGTAAGTGAGAGGTTACAGTGGTTGCCCACTGTGACTGTGGGTTTCTCACGGGTTCTCCAGTTCCCCCTCCCCCCACAACACACGCACACATCAAGATATGCAAATGCTTGGCTGACATTCGTGCCATCGAGAGTGATTTGTATAAGCTGTTTCGCTTGTTTTGTTATCAATGTAACATAAAGGTTGAAAATGTAATATGTAAAGATTATCATTGTATTACAGGATGCTGCAGAAGTGGTGTTTGTTATAAGTTCTTTATCTTCCTCTGAGGTCGCTGTCCTCATATGACTTTACATGTATTAATGGTCTGAAAACCAAATTTCATTTTGTTAAGAGGACGCGGCAGAAGGTATGTTTGTTATAGGTCTTTTATCTCCCTCTGAGGTTACTGTCCTATTATGACCTTACATGTATTAACGGGCCGTAAAACCCGATTGCATTTTATTTTATTGCAGGACGCGGCAGAAGTGATGTTCGTCAAAGGTTCTTTATCTGCCCAAAGATTTCTCACTTCCATAGATATGGTTGATAGCACGCATACCGAGCTAGTCTCGCGAGAGTTATGGAAGAGAATTTGGAGCAGGGTAGGATTTTCTAGAGCCATACTGGGTGCTGTCATGTAGAAGGCTTAGAGAATGGATTGAAAACTATTGGAAAATTTGTTACTTGTCAAATTAAGCATAATACTAAATTAGAACGATCAATGAAGGTGATGACTACCCGCATTTTTCTCATTTGTTATGTGTATATGAAGTTTGGAAACAACCCATTCAGAACTGTTTGAGGAATGCAAGTAATAAAAATGGGTTACGCGACGGGACAAAAATATGGTATGCAACGGAACGTTATGGGTAACATGATTCCTATATCATGTATATAGCCACCACTTCACTTTGTGAAAACAGGGTATAAAAATATAAAAAAAAATAAGGAACTTCATTAAATATTTCGGAGCAAAACAGATTTTCATAATTTTTCGGATTTTAGGGGTGGTGAGGCTAAACCGATTCCGCACCCTCTGAATCCCTGCCTGCTCCAACAAATAAGCAGATTCAATCTCAGCTTAAATAATTATTATTCTATACCATTTATTATGGTGGTGGTGTTGTTTGTATTAGAGACTTATTTTTTACTACTAATAACTGATAACAGTTAAACAGCCTCTGAGATAGTTTTCCATCCAATCTCTAAGTATGATAATTATAATGTTTGTTTTATTACCAATAAAAACCATTTGGTAATGCTGATTAACAAACTTTCAACTAATACTTCCAGGACGCGTCCACGTTTATGAAAATAAGTTCGCTGGCCGTGATGAGGTTCATTACTGCCGTTGATATTCTGTATCCCGAGTTTGTCCAGTCACTTAGTATCGAGATTTGGCATAGGATGTGGAGTAGGGTGAGGGTTCATATTTGCTGTATATGATAAATTATGTCTGCTTACAAACATTATATCCTGAAAAGAATGGATATCGTTTTGATGCTTTGACTTGTGATTCGTTTTGATACTTTGACTTGTGATGCCTGGTTTAATACCGGCAGTAATTATATGGCTGATTGAAAATGACAACAAAGTACATAGTATTTATACCAGATAGTTCATAGGTATATCGACATATTTGTTTTGGGGCTAGTAGGTCAAAGGTCAGTGTCACCATGACCGTATATGGAAATATGTATTCCGCATGATAACTATAACTCCCTAGCTTATGAAACTTCATGGATACATTGCCCATGGTAAGAGTTTTTGGGGTTTACAATATGTCAAAGGTCAAGGTCACCAAAAATGACCATGACCATATATATGGAAATGCACATTCAGCACGATAACTTCAAAATCATAATACCCACACTCACGAAACTTCATAGGCATACTGCCATTAATGAGAGAAGGGATGCTAGAGTTTTTGGGGTCAGTTTGTCAGAATTCAAGGTCGTCATGTCCTTTATGAAAATATGCATTATGCACGATAACTTCAAAATCATAATACCCACACTCACGAAACTTCATAGGCATACTGCCATTAATGAGAGAAGGGATGCTAGAGTTTTTGGGGTCAGTTTGTCAGAATTCAAGGTCGTCATGTCCTTTATGAAAATATGCATTATGCACGATAACGACAAACAATGAATCTGATTTATTTTGGGGTTAGTAGGCCAAAGGTTAAGGCCAGAGTAACCTAACCATGAAAATGTCTTTTGTGCTGTATAAGGTCACAGTCTATTATATCTACAATCTTGAAACTTTATACAAAATAGTATCCATTTGCTACGTCAACCCCTGTTGATACTATTTGGTTAGTATAGGTAGGTCAAAATCAAGGTCACTGTGACCTGATCATGAAAAATTATTTTGTTATTCATGAATAACCTGACCTATTGCTCTTGGTTAAGCAACAGTCCCTATAAGTTTGTTTGTCAGAAGGTCAGAGGTCAAGGTCATATTGACCTGACACATAGTAAATACTTTTAACATAAAAACCTTAGCAAACGGGCATATGATGTCCCATTAGGTAATGCTCTTGTTATTAAATTTATACAATATGCGAAAAAGGTAATTATCCATTCCAGGATGAAGACATTACGCTTCCTGAGAGCTTCATACAGGTAAGAAGCATTTTAATTCAGCCATGATAACTGCACCTAACTGCACCTATTAATTGCGGCACATGTTTTTGAGATTTTACATAAACACTTTTGGCAGTACATGTACATAAATAATCGTTTATCATTTAAAAGTAAAATAAAAAATACCTTAGTTTTGGCATTACGTGGTCCGACTATTAACCTTCATACCCCATCCAACACCTTCTCCAAGAAGCGAAAACGGGATTGGCTGGGGTATGAAATAAAACCTTAATTTCCGTTTAAAAACTTTGCATATTGTAAAATTAAAACATTTTAATAGGTAATTTTAAACAGGTTATCGCATTTTTTCAGCAAAAAATGTTTTTAAACATGTTTTATTGTCAAAATATCTTTTATAAAATCCTGCTAATATAAGCTTTCCTATTGCTTAATGGAATTAATGCAGGACCACGTAATGGTAATGGCTTGAAAAATAAATATTTTACTGCCGAAATATTATTTGATTGGGATTTTCTGGTTTCTTGATTGCTGGGGCAGCAGAAAATTAGAAAATTTTAAATAACTTATTTAGGTAGTCAGCGTTACTGTTTGCGATATAACTGTCAGGATGTCTTAATTTGTATTTATTCGACCCATTAACCTTCTCTTTTTTTTGATAGAACTATGATTTAAAAAAATAATGCTTTTTTAATTTTTGACGGAGCATAATTTTGCATTGAAAATGCACTATCAAAAACAATATTTTCTGAAGTTTTTTATTTCCCAATCGATTAAAAAAAATAAGGTATTCTTATTTACCACTAAAAATGTCAGTTTTACTGATAGATATCTTTTTTATGTACTATTTAAAATTTGTCTTAAAAGTAAGAAAAACCATTGGCGGAAACATTCACAGACCCAGTTGCATTCAAGTACCCCAAATAAATGCAGAACGAACGCTGAACAAACTGAACATGAACGCAGAATGAACGTTGCACAATCTATATTTTAAAAATGCATTTTGTTCGTTGCGTTCCATTTCGTTCGTTTTCAGCGTTCAGCATTTTAAAAAATGAACAAATGCTTTTTTTTTTAAAATGCTAAATGCTGGAAACGAACGCAAAATGTGTTCGCTATATTTTGGATAACTTCCAGTATTATCCTTTTGAGTTGATAATTAAAGTCTCGATTTAAACGAAGTGCATTTTTCAGTATTTTAATATAAAGAATTACACTGTGTAAATGGTGTTTTTAATCACGATTACACATTTTCAATTTTACTGATTTAAAATGGGAAATATTATATTTATTTTGTAGCACAAACTTTATATTATTTCAATATAAAACTAAAATAATATTGATAAAAACAGCTGGCGTATTTTTATATAGTGTCAAGTAGGTTACATTAATTTTGATGAAACTAACATAAACCTGGAAGAATACAGAATAATCATCAATGTGCACCACCACATAACGTCAACAAAAGGACCCATTCTTCAATATGATCACATAAACTCGTGATAAAAATCGCATGACTGGATATCATGCATAATTTAATCGTGAGAGATGTTGCGATTGGTAAACGCTGAATGAACGAACGCAAGTACATTTTCTCCGTTTGTGCATTTAAACGCACACATTATGTTGCGTTCGTTCCGTGCATTTAAATGAACGCATAGTTCCTTTTATACACACAGACTCCACGAAATGCAAACGGAATGTTTTTTTGGGGTACTTGAACGCAATTGGGTCTGTAGGACAGTCGGATGATCACTGGAAGTTTTAAAGCTGATACCTGAATATCGAATAGTAGAATAAGTAATAGATAGAGTATTGTTTCATTGAGTTGGTTAATTTAAACATCGAGTATGCCCATCAAGGTGTTTAAATTAACCAACGAGATGAAACCATACTCTATTTGTTTTGTAGCATGTCCATTTCAGCTCCCTGCCAGACTCTAACTTCCAATAACTGTTAGTTGTAGTACGCCATTTATTCTGACAGGTGTTATTTTCAAGTAAACAATTTACACCTCTGTACAAAGAGAATTTTCAGTGACCATGCTACAAGACTCATATGTAGTGTTACTTCACTTTGGAACTAATTAAATAAACTACATTTATTGCATACGCATTTACAATCTCTGTTTACTTTCAATGTAATAGGAAACGTCAATATTCATCCATACTGACGTGTAGTAAAGTCATATTGGGTGTGTAATGTAGACTCGTTCGTGATTGGTGCAATTTTCTGTTCATGTCAAAGAAAGTGTGTCACGTGATGTAAACAGTGTTTATTTCATTGTGAAAATTCCTAAAGTCGCGCAATATTAATACGCGAAAAAACTTGTGCATACATCCCAATACAAATCTAATAATCTGTAAGTATATCTAACTAAACATGTGTAAATTTAAAACTTAAAACCCACATATATATATTTTATTGCTATGTTTTTTCAGGCCGGACGGGAGGCAGGAATGAGTGATGAACAAATACAGACATGTGTAGGGAAAATTAAGGACCAGGCAGTGAAAGGCAGATTGAAAGAATACACAGAACAGGCGTTATCCTACGGAGTGTGTAACTTCTTGAATAACCAGTTGTTTATGGGGCTAGCTTAAGCAAAATCAAAAATATCTTGGCATTAATTTACAGATATGATATAAATTGTACTTGGTATTCAGGTAGTTTTTAAAGAAACTAACCGTCCAAATGTCCAAGTACCGACAAAATTACACTAAAATCCCGTTTATCACAACTATCCAGTTGTTAAGGTCATATAATAATGTATATGTGCAGATTAAAAGTACAGGTTTATTCACGGATTCTTAAAATACACGTGATTCAATATGCGAAAAATGAATTACGAGTTGGTAACTCTTAATTCGTCTCTGCAGTTTTGGGGTTTGGCCCGGCTGGTTAAAGCCATTTGTGTTGTGTCTATGGAGTTTGGATTCTCAAAATATGCAAGTTATATATATATCTCGTCGTCAGCATGTTAAGAACAGTGTACATGTGTTGTAATATTTGGCTGTTGTTGGCAGGATATCTGCTTTAATGGAACTGGAGCTATCTGGGAGAATTGTGAATGTCTGTCCAATTATAAATAAAACCATTTATCATGCAAATATGTACTTTTCTACAAGATAAAGGGGTGACCTAATTAAAGTATCTTTGTCAGGCAGTGACTCCGTCTGATAAATTATTAAATAACTTAACTATATTAGCCTTGTTTTACTAGAAACTCTACACACAATACGACGCAAACTCGGCCAATATGAACCGGAAGTCAGCCAGTATGAAAAAACAAGGCCAATACGAGATTTAAGTGACGTCATTCATGTTAAGTAACGTCATTCGCGCTCGCTTTTTGACATATAAATGAAATTAATGCTACTATAAATAAACGCAAAGTATGTCAGAATAATTTGATTAAAAGCAAATTATACTGTAGTGGCTGTTAATTAATAAAATTGTCATTAAGTGTTTTCATATTGTCCCGAGTTATTGGTCCTCGGACTGTCATATTGGCCTTCGGCCTTGGGCCAGTATGACAGTCCTTGGACCAATAACTGGGTCAATATGAAACCACTTAATTAATAACATCTTAGCAATGCATGCGAAATACATTGACATTTATTGTGCGAGTACGTAACGTTATCTAACGTCATAAAGATAGCACAATATGGCAGTGCCCACGTTAAGCGTAACATTCTGTTTATTAGATAAAAAACATATAAAATGTGGATAATTAATCTACAAGTTTGATAAAAGAATATTACGTCAGTACCCTTTACTATCAAGTTTATTAGGCTCAGCACGAAAATACAGAATGACTCGGCAGATCCTTATCTCCATTGTTTTTTTAAGCCTCACCTAATAAACTTGAATGTAATATGCACTGACTTTTTTATTTACTGTGCTTTATGTGAAAGGTGCACATGTATTAGTTTGAGTATCGTTACAGTGCTGTCGATTGGATTATTGTTAAAGAGACCCATGGCCATCTTCAAGTTTTAATCAAGCATTAAAATTAGCATCTTGATTTATTAATACAGTATCATTTTGACTTTAAACCTGCTCACATTTATATGCCACAAATATGATAAAACCATTACATATACTCTTCAACAAATCAATGCGCGAAGGTAAATTACCAACTGGTCAGTAACTATCGACCAATTAGTTTGACATCAGTACCCAGTAAGATACAGGTAATAATATGATCAAATATGGTTAATCATATGGACGAAAACAATTACTTTACCATATGTCAACATGGTTTTAGAAAAGGATGTTCATGCACTACTCAGTTACTAGAAGTATTAGAGGACTGGTCCGAAGCCATAAATAATGAAGAGGAAATAGTTGTAATTTACTTAGATTTCAGAAGGGCTTTCGACAAAGTTCCACACAAAAGATTAATTAAGAAATTAAAGGGTAAAGGCTTTGGGGAAAAATTTCTGGATTGTATAATAGATTTTTTAACTGATCTGAAATAGAGAGTTGTAGTGAATAGAAACCAATCTGGCTGGAAAAATGTCACAAGTGGCGTTCCTCAAGGGAGCGTCCTTGGACCAATTCTCTTTCTAATATATATTAATGACATGCCCGATGTGGTTTCAAACACTATAAAGCTCTTTGCCGATGATTCAAAATTATATGCACATAGCAAACATAAGCATATAGGTAGCCATTATCTTGTTAATGAAATTACTATGCGTCGGAACGATACTGAATCGAAAATTGAAACGGCTGCCGAAGAAAAAGATCTGGGTGTTATCATAGACAATAAACTTAAATTCAGTGAACAAGTTAGTAAGCAGTCACAAAGGCTAATATGAACTTAGGTCTAGTCTATCGTACCTTCACTTACATAGACAAGGAGGTGTTTCTTCTCCTGTTCAAGTCCTTGATTTGTCCTCAGCTGGAGTATGCAACTGCTATTTGGTCCCCAATGTTGATAAAGGATGAAATTGCAATTGAGAATGTACAAAGTAGAGCGACTAAGTTATTGCCAAGGATAAGTCATGAAAATAGGTTAATGAATTTAGGAATACCTACCTTGGAATATCGTAGAGAAAGGGCTGACATGGTACAAGTTTATAAAATCCTGAACAGGATCGATAAAGTAGATGAAAGCAAGCTCTTTCAAAGGGCATCTATGCAGGAACTAGGGGTCCTTCACAAAAGCTATATAAACAAAGGGCAAGGTTAAATGTCAGTAAGAACACCTTTGGAAACAGAGTTATGGATGCCTGGAATAAACTTCCCAACAAGGTAATTGAGGCACCTTCGCTCAATGCGTTTTGAAGTCGTTTAAACAAACATTGGTTACGACATCCAACTAAATTTTCTCCAAGTTTCATATAACATCCGGAAATCAAAAAAACAAATAGTTTGAAAAAGCACTATCAAGAAGAAGCGATGCGCATCTTAAACGAGTTCCCATTTCATATAAGATTTTTGAAATGAGATGAATTATTTTAAATTGAACGAGCCTTTTGGCGAGTTAAAATGAAAAATAATTCATAACGAGTTTCATAAATCTTATATGGAAAGGGAACGAGTTTAAGATCCTTTTTATCACATAACATTGCAATCAAATTAGTAAAAATTAATTCAGATGGACATAGAAACGCCACAACGTCAGACACACTTTAGCATCAAAACGTCATAAAGTATGTGACGTCGTAACGTCGCGTCTCACACATAACGTTGCGTATAAAAGAGTTTGTGTTTTAACTCTTTACAAAATAGCAGTTTATGCCAACTTTTTAACAAACCAACAACAATGTTTTGTATAACGTGCATTATTTTTATAAGCTGTCACAAATAATAAGTTTATGACTCAGATCTGGGTGAATTTGTAATAAATAAAATAGTTTCAGTTAATAAACTTGCATAGTGTTACAGGTTTAACTCAACCAATCAAAAACTTTCCAGGTTATATTACACATATGTCATACAATAGAATATTAAATGGGTGTTCGACACTGCTAACAAGGGACGTTATGTGATAAACAGAGGATCTTAAACGAGTTCCCATTTCATATAAGATTTATGAAACTCGTCATGAATTATTTTAATTTTAACGAGTCTTTTGGGGAGTTAAAATTAAAAATAATTCATAACGAGTTTCATAAATCTTATATGGAATGGGAACGAGTTTAAGATCCTTTTTATCACATAACATTGCAATCAAATTAGTAAAAATTAATTCATATGGACATAGAACCGCCACGACGTCAGACACACTTTAGCGTCAAAACGTCATAAAATATGTGATGTCATAACGTCGCGTCTCACACATAACGTTGCGTATAAAAGAGTTCGTGTTTTACCCCTTTACAAAATAGCAGTTTACGCCAACTTTTTAACAAACCAACAACAATGTTTTGTATAATGTGCATTATTTTTATAAGCTGTCACAAATAATAAGTTTACACCACAGATCTGGGTGAATTTGTAATAAATAAAATAGTTTCAGTTAATAAACTTGCGTAGTGTTACAGGTTTAACTCAACCAATCAAAATCGTTCCAGGTTAGGATAGAATACTAAATGGGTGTTCGACACTATGTTATATTAAGGGACGTTATGTAATAAAATGGTATCTATTACAGTAAGAAATAAAATGAAATAAAATAAAATTGTGAGTTCTAATTTTGCTTCGTTATGCTTAATATATTCTTGGTGCATTTTAATCAACAGTTAGTAATATGCAAAATCAATTTTCAGTTACCGTTGTTGTAATTAATATTAATGATTGAACAAATGCAAGTTATGTAGAAAAACTAACGGAAGGCCACGAGTTTAAAAAAAAATCAAGATTGCCATAATTATGTCCCTTCAATGAAAATGTTTGGTCTTATAACTTGATGACCAGTGAGTTTTGACACGTTTGATGTAAGTATATAGAGTTTAATTACCAGTGTTTTTCAGACACCGAAATATTTCTCGAGGGAGAGAAATTGCTCCGATATAAGAACGAGTGCTTTAGCATGAGTTCTTATATTGGGGCAATTTATCTCAAAAACACTGGTTATTAGACTATATATTATTACATATTTTGTGATGATTTAAACGGGAAAAAACCTCTATGTTTGTTATTTTTCTTTCATTCCTTCTTTCGTTCTCAGTGCGCAGTGATTCATACGCCTTTTTACACCAGTTTGCACGAGAATGCCAAGACGCCGTTACGTCATATAAACAAAACAAGTGGAACCGGCACTCTTCGTTAATTTCCGTAATCGGTATTTCCTAGTGGCAGAATCTGACGACGACGTCCGTAAAACAATCGGAACGTCATTTGGCATTCCCGTCACTGACGGAAAAGGCCGAGCAATTTTCCGTACCGCGAAATAACTCCCACTGGGAGATATTTCGCAGTAGTTTCATATCATCGGGTGCTTTAGAAAAACTTTATTTTGGTCGGAAATACATTTTTGTGTAAATGATCATGCTGGCTTAAGAAACCGAGGTGCTTTGTTAACGTTTCATAAATACTTGCTATATTTCCATTTAAATTAAGAAGATAAACTGTTTAGTGTGTGAGTTTATAATGTATTGCTTAATTTTCAGGCATTTGGGTCGCCAACCATTATTGCGCACGTTGACAAGCCCGTAATGTTATTCGGATCAGACAGGTTTCCTATTCTTGCTCAGGTTTTAGGTCAGTATATATTGCTTAAGTTTATTCAACAATGACATATTTTTATTTTATAACCATATTTAACTAAAGGGAATGTAGGAATATATTCAGACACATTTTATTATGGAGAGTTCTGAAAAAACATGTAAACGGTTGAAAGAATTATTAAACTCAGACGATAAAGAAAGAAGATCATTTTAAGGTTGTTCTAAGACGGATATGGAAGCTGCCATTTTGAGAACTGTGATGTCATTGTTCTAAATAAACATATATGGCTTATTGATAAATATTGTTTATCCATATACTGTAATTTAGAACTGTGTGGCTTATTGATTAATATTGTTTATCCATATGCTGTAATTTAGAACTGTGTGGCTTATTGATTAATATTGTTTATCCATATACTGTAATTTAAAACTGTGTGGCTTATTGATTAATATTGTTTATCCATATACTGTAATTTAAAACTGTGTGGCTTATTGATTAATATTGTTTATCCATATACTGTAATTTAAAACTGTGTGGCTTATTGATTAATATTGTTTATCCATATACTGTAATTCAGAACTGTGTGGCTTATTGATTGATATTGTTTATCCATATGCTGTAATTTAGAACTGTGATGGCATAGGAATGAAAATGGCAGCTTCCATGAACGTTCAAATTGTCATATCTTCAGAGTTTATCCGATGATCTGATTTTCCTGATTCTTCCACCTTCTTAGAGCTCTCAATAATGAAGCTGTTTGGAATTCTCTTTAACACTGAGTTCATGTAACCTTGATCAACTAGTAAACTGGTGTGCAATCAGGATAATGAAGAATGTCTTATTGATATCATAAATAATAATTAAATAACGTCATTTCATTTCATGTGTCCATCTGTCAAAATTTTAGTTTAGTTGAACTATTCTTCCTAAACAACTTCTCAACAGATTTTGGTGAAAATTAATAGGATATATCAGTCAGTATGAAGTCTAGTTGCACATATTGTTTCGGGCTTCCGGTTCATTGACATTTGATGGCGTAAATCTAGTTGCGCTTATGGTTTCGGGCTTCCGGTTCATTGACTTTTGATGGCGTTATGGCCCTTTAATGATTAAATCCCGTTCCTACGTCACACATTCATGTCTGGACCACTGCTCATAAACTTCGTAATAGATATTGGCGAAACTTAATAGGACGTGTCAGTATCAAGTCTAGTTGAGCATGAGGGCTGGCGTGGCGCAATCTGTAGCGCAACGGATTTGTAACCGGAGGCCCCGGGTTCAATCCTCCGTGGTGCCACTGAGTTTCGTCGGTGTATTCTTGGGCAAGACACTTTCCCTTAGCCTCATCAGTCGGATGAGGATGTAAACCGGGCGGTCGCGGGTATCCGTCTATCCCCCGAGCATGTTAAAGAACCATAGGAATCTATTCGATAATAAGAGTAGTGCACGGTTCCCGGATTCCTATGTATCCTTCCCCTCTCTCTGGGGCGGCTCTAAATAACCTAGTATGCTGTGTTGATGAGCCGTTAAACAACATAGTTGAGCATATCTTTGCTGCGTTTTGGTTTATGGACCCATTGATTTTCAATTGGGTAAATCTTGTCTTTTCAACTCTTTAACTTCCCCAAGAGATTTTGGAGATATTTTGTAGGAAGTATAAGTGTCATATGGTTTCGGTTCTCCGGTTCATTGACTTTTGATGAAGTTATGGTCTTTTAATGATTTTCTTTTGATCAAATCCCGTCCATACTCGCACATTCTTGTCCGGACTATTCCTCCTAGACTCCTCAACAGATTTTGGCTAAACTTAATTGGAATTGTCAGTATGAAGTCTAGTTGCACATATTTTTTATATTAAAAAATATGATCCCATACTTCAGATAGCATAACATTGATTTAAGTAAAAAGTCACAAGCTTTGGTCAGTATCAGTAAAGAACATGGAGGCAAGTGTCATAACTCTTGTATTGTATTAGAATTATGTCCCTTTTTATACTTAGAATTTTATTTTATACTTTAACTCTTAGCCTGGTAAGGGCGACTACAACAGCCTTTGCATCCAGTGTAAACCCAGACCAGCCTGCGAGTAACTCAAGAGGCTGATCAGGGTTTACACTGTCTGCTCATCAGTCATTTACCCAAAACACCCCCTTTGTAACATAAATGGAATGGTCCAAATTCAAAGAAAGGACATTATACATTCATAGCGGGCTAAGGGTTAAATCAACTTTATATCATA
Organism: Cyrtodaria siliqua; assembly: GCA_037043455.1. Classification (NCBI taxonomy): domain Eukaryota; kingdom Metazoa; phylum Mollusca; class Bivalvia; order Adapedonta; family Hiatellidae; genus Cyrtodaria; species Cyrtodaria siliqua. Next base: position 142,857 of record JAWPHD010001687.1, read on the forward strand.
CTAACCACTGTATGGACTCAAGTGAAACTTCACGGATGTGTTCAGTATCACAGAAAGCACTGTATTGACTTCAGTATAAATTGATACATTTCTGATCGAGATTGTTTTATAATCATGAGCTTATTTCACCTGAAATTTATGTAGAAAAACGTTTATCCTGGAATTTAACTTTATCTTTGTAGAACCAGTACTGTATACCTCCGCCATCCATAAGAATGGACTTCCTCAGTTGACAAGTTGAGCTCCCAGTGTGATTTGAACTCACAATGAGAAAGTTTCAGATCAGTTCATGCAGTTTTCAGCGATAAAGTTTGAGGCTTGGGCTAGTTGCATTTGTTAAATGGGAATATCGCTAAGTTTACTCCTTGTTTAAGTAAAGAACAAACAAGTGATGAAAAAATAAACATTCGTGCTTATTTTATATAAAAATATATGAAACTTCTTGAATTATCTATTATTAATATGCTAAGCTTGTAAAACACAAAAAATATTCAACTCATTTCATATGTTTATGCTCCTCGGAAAATTTGTCGCCACTTTGTCCGTCTGTCTTTCCTTTTGTCTGTCCTAATTTTGTCCAGAGCGTAACTTAAAAATAATGATAAGACTAGAATGAAACTACACTGATAGAGGAAAATGAGAGAAAATGTAGAGCATAGAACCGTAACTCTATCTTTACTAAATAAGTTATTTCCCTTTGTAATATTATAATTATTGTCCGTAGCATAACTTTAAAACTACTAATGTGACTAATTTCACATGGTAGAGGGCAGTGAGCGGAAATGCAGAGTGCAAGAACAGAAACTCGATCTTCATTCAAATTAACCCTGACCCCGCTAAGCATGACTATAATAGCCTTTGCGTCCATTGTAAACCCAGATCAGCCTGCGAGTATCTTGCAGGCTGATCAGGGTTTACAATGTCTGCTGCTGATCAGTCATTTTCAGCAAAACACACCTTTGTCACATAAATGGAATGGTCTTAATTCAAAGAAAGAACAGTCCATTATATATATGTAGCGGGTTAATGGTTAAAGCTATAACCCTTTGTAATGTTATACTTATAATACTTTATTCAGAGGTACGACTGCTATTTCTAATACACATGCTTTATAAAGATAGTCTTTGTTTATTTATATCTTAACTTGTTTATTCATCATATAACATGTTTATCTATATTCGTTTGTTTTTCCATATAGGTGAAGAATGGGAAGGACCGGTTCCCAAAGAAAGCAAATTGTAATGGATTTGAACAGTTACATGCTACTGTGTCATCGGATGAAGAGGGAACCAGTATTGAAATGAACGTTTAAACTATTGTGTAATCAGACAGAGGGGGAAGCAGTATTGAGATGAACGTTTAAACTATTGTGTAATCGGACAGCTGGGGAACCAGTATTTAGATGAACGTTTAAAATATTGTGTAATCGGACAGAGGGGGAACCGGTATCGAGATGTAGTTTGAAACTAGTGTGTAATTAGATCAAGGAGCAATCAGTATCGCGATAAAACAATCAGTAACAGGATGAAACAATCAATATAATTATTATGAATTTATTTCATAAAAAAGTGCCAATGGTTATTCAGATATTGACAATCAATTAACTGAAGTTGGAACAAAATATGTAATTATGGGTAATTGGGGTAATTGGTGTTGACGTAACAACACATATATGTATCATGGTTCCCAGGATGATTATTTAATAAATGAGATAATGGGAACCAGGTATTCCTCAGGATAATCAGGACATGACTGAGTAAATACATGATTATGTGTTGGTTTGTGTTTGGAGGAGGAAAATTTAGTATTTTAAAGAATCTAACCCTCGAAATAATGGCAAATGTGCACTACAAAACCGTTTATCCAAACTCCAGGTCATATTATAATGTATAAGTGCCATTTAAAAGTATATGTTTATACCCGTCATCGAATGTGTGTAAAACGAGTTATGAGTTGGTAACTCTTAACTCGACGCTCCAGTTTTGGAGTTTGGCCTAACTGATTAAAGCAGTGTGTCTATAGAGTTTGGATTCTCAAAATAGGTAAATTGTATTTATCACATAATTTATCTGGGAGTGTAATAAAGCCATGACTTATTTCTCATAATACACTAGTGTATTAAAGCTGCAATGAGTACATTAAAAAAACACATTTAATGCCACTTGTTTGCATGGTATATCATACAATACAGTAAATATTTATCCTTATTTGAAATCTTACTTTATAAAATGCATGTTAGTAAAGTTAAATTAAGTTAGGTGTCACATTATTTGTAGGGTGAACGTGTTTCATGACGTGTAAGGCGAAGTGTTACAGCTGACGTCATGAAACAACAACACATCATCATATCTCTTACAAATTGCTGCCATATACAAGGTAAATTGATAACATTACAGCGAAACTATCGCGTCATAGGTGTGTTATGTGATAAATAGAATCTTACATTCATGACTCTGTATAAACTCGTTAGATAAAAAGATAGGATACTCATCAGAGCCTTGTATTCTATCAGTTTATCCAACTTGTTAATTAAAATTAGTAATACACAGTCACTCATGTAATATCCTCTATATATACCTTGTTGTCATTAGGTTAAGAAACGGTGTGCATAGTGTTGTAAAATTTAGCTGTTGTTGGCGAGATAGCTACTTAAGGATATTTGTGATTTGAGCGATGCCGGATTATAGTTTTTTAGCTCTACTGGCCAAGGGCCAGCAGAGCTTATGGGATGGTGTGATGTCTGTCGTCCGTCGTCTGTCTGTCTGTCTGTCTGTCGTCTGTCTGTCGTCCGTTAACTTTTCTTCAAACGACTTCTTCTCAGAAACCGCTGGGCTAATTTTGAACAAACTTCACATGGATGATCCTTAGATGAATGCTTTTTAGATTTGTTAAAATTAGGTCAGCGCTACATCCAAGATGGCTGCCATTACCATATATGGTCGAAACCTTAAAAAATCTTCTTCTCCAGAACCGCTAGACAGATTTCAACAGTTTTTCTTTTAAAATGATTGCCAATGCCTAGACTATCAAATTTGTTCAAATAAAGTCCCCGGGGTCAAAAATGGCCGTGCCCCGGGGGTCCAAAGTTTGTATATTGAGGTTTTGCATGTTTTTCGTATAGACATATAGGAAAAAACTTTAAAAATTCTTCTTCTCTGAAACCACAAGGCACAGAGCTCTCATGTATTACATGTAGCATCAGCTTATGGTCCTCTACTAAGTTTGTTCAAATGGTGACCCTGGGGTCAAATTTGTCATAGACTTATATAGGATTTTTTTTTTAAAAATCTTCTTCTCGGAAACTACAACAGCCAGAGGTTTGATATTTTGCATTTACTATAAGCTTATGGTCCTTTACCAAGTTTGTTCAAATGGTGACCCTGGGGTCACATATGGCCCCGCCCCAAGGGTCACATGTTTTATATAGACATGTATAGGGAAAAAACTTAAAAAATCTTCTTCTCGGAAACTACAAGAGCCAGAGGTTTGATATTTTACAGTTATTATAAGCTTATAGTCCTTTACCAAGTTTGTTCAAATGGTGACCCTGGGGTCACATTTGGCCCCACCACGGGTGTCACAGTTTTACAAAGGCTTATGTAGGGAAAAACTGAAAAAAATCTTCTTCTCTGGAACCACATGGCACAGAGCTCTCATTTATTACATGTAGTATCAGCTTATGGTCCTCTACTAAGTTTGTTCAAATGGTGACCCTGGGGTCAAATTTGTCCCCGCCCCGAGGGTCACAGTTTTACATAGACTTATACAGGATATTTTTTTTAAAAATCATCTTCTCGGAAACTACAAGAGCCAGAGGTTTGATATTTTACAATATTTTTTTTTTTTTCATTTTTTTTTTTTTTTTCATTTTTTTTTTTTCATTTTTTTTTTTTTTCATTTTTCATTTTTTTCATTTTTGTTATCTCTACTGGCCAACTTGGAAAACCAGCCAGATCGGACCAGTAATGGCGGAGTTATGGCTCTTGATTTAGTTAAAAATGCTATATTTTGCCTCTTTAAGACGATAGTCACTCGCTTCATTGATGTCATAAGAGCCATATTGGCCAGTAGAGCGTCCACAGGCTATATTTTGCCTCTTTAAGACGATAGTCACTCGCTTCATTGATGTCATAAGAGCCATATAATATTGGCCAGTTGAGCGTCCACAGGCCCTCTTGGGCCTCTTGTTTCCATTACTTTTATCAGTTTTTTGGATTAAATAAAAGTTCAGCTATACTCTTACAAAAGGTTTAAATGGACACATGATGACTTTGATGTATTTTTATCAAGCATTAAAATTACATGTTGAAATATTAATCAACTATCATTTTGACTTTAGACATGCTTTCATATCAATTTTAAATAAAGATTATAACACCAAAAAAAAAAATGGAATATTCAAAAAAAATTGACATTCTACAATAGGTTTAACATAAAGGTATATTTAAAAACAAATTGTTTTGAAATGTTCAGTAATTATTAATCATGATTTGAAAATTTGCAAGTTTGAAAATATGGAAGTTTATGTAGAAAAACTAATAGGACTGTGCCACTTTAAAAATAAATGCTCTGTGTCCCTTGTATTTTAAAAGTAGTTTTAAGCTGAACTTTCTACAAGAGCAACACAAAATATTTTACGGTAGTTTGTAATTAAAACAAAAATGGAATTCTGCTGGTGAATATGTCTGTAATTACTTGACTTGGCTTGTAGTATCTTTAATTACTTAACTTGGCTTGTAGTATGCTAGGATTATTACAGAATGCGAAATTCATAACTTTCACACGACATCATCAAAATAATTTGAACAATCAGTGGTCAATAAAATGAAACCCCCACATTTTGTTAATGGGTACATTTGGTGTTTATCGTTGATGCTCAACCGACTTGACCCGTTGATGCTCAACCGACTTGACCCGTTGATGCTCAACTGATTTGACCCTTTTATTAAATAAGTTGTACAGTAGTGATAATTATATTTAAAAAAAAGGTGTAATATGTAAGTTCTTTTGGAGTTGTCTTATTTAAAACATCAGTATGTATACATTTAATTTAAATTACGGTCAATTATTTAGATTTTTCATATAGAGATTGAGGACAAAGCCCAAGACAACCCCTTTACTTTCACCTACTAAAATCCATCTCAGAAATTTCTGACTAATGCTGGGATGTCATGTGAATGTTATGAATAAGGAAATGGTAGTATATTTATACTGAATGTGTGCTTCAATTATCTGTGATAATAGGATTATGATAAAAATAAAGATGTCCACTTACGTTTAGTGTGTTATTATAATATGTGTCTTTATTGGTTGAGAAGACGAATCTCAATATCCTGGTTTTCCTCACCTTTAATCTTTGACTTATCACTGTGAATTTCCTTTCGGCAGTGGTATGCCCCTTTTCTTAAAACTTTAACTCGCGAGCTGACCCAGCTCATAATATAGTAAATATTGACATAACTTGAAAATTATTTGAGCAAAGTTCAATTATTCAATGCAGAGCTAAGCCCATTTTCATAAAATTAACAATAAAACAAATCCTTATTTTCTTTAGAAACAGCGACCTTGACCTTGATCCCAGTGACCTCAAATGAAGTCCAAAGCTTCCTTACCATATTTTAGCTACCCACACAGCAAGTTTTGTTACAATATCGCATTCCTCACTAAAGTTATAGCCCTAAAAACTATCTTTCTACTTTAAGTAACCGCGACCTTTAAGTTCACCCCCAGTGACCTACAATGCGATCTCCAGCTTCCTTTCCATATAAGCTATCTACATAACAAGTTTCGTTCCAATATCTCATTCCTAACTACAGTTATAGCCCGAAAACCATTTGATTGCATTTAGTTGCAGTGACCTTGACCTTAACCTTGTAACCTCAAATGCATTCCCAAGCTTCCTTTCCATATATACATAGCAGGTTTTACATAGAGGTTTCATACCAATATCTCTCTATCTATATCCTAACTGAAGTTATTGAGAGATGAAATCATTTTTAGCTCGACTATTCCAAGAATAGTGAGAGCTATCCTACTCACCACGGCGTCGGCGTTGGCGTTGGCGTTGGCGTTCCCAGCTTCACCTTAAAGTTTTTGTGCAATATATTTATAACTTCATCAATACTACTGAAGCTATTGCATTAAAACGTTATACTAATGTTTCCCATCGAATTCTGCAACTTACCCAACAACCCCCATAACTCTTCCTTGCATTTTGACAAAGTTATAGCCCTTTGATTGTCATGTCTTTACCTTAAAGATTTTGTGCAATAGATTTATAACTTTGAAACTACTCGAGCTATTGAATTAAAACTTTATACTAATGTATCCCATCAAATTCTGCACCTTACCCAACAATCCCCATAACTCTTTCTTTCATTTTGACAAAGTTATGATCCTTTTATTGTCGTGTCTTCACCTTAAAGTTTGTGTGCAATATATTTATAACTTCAAAACTACTCAAATTATGGCATTAAAATTTTAATCTAATGTTTCACATCAAATTCTGTACCTCATCCAACAATCCCCACGTCATCCAACAATCCCCCATAACTCTTCCATTCATTTTGACAAAATTATGGTCCCTGAATTGGTAAAAAATGTCTTTTACATAGAAGTATATAGGAAAACACTTCAAAATCTTCTTCTCCGAAACAAAAAGGGCTGCAGCTTAGATATTTTGTATGTAGTGTCGTCTAGTAGTCCTCTACCAAGTTTGCTCAAATGGTGACCCTGGGTTTAGAATTGGACCCGCCCCGGGGTCACAAGACGTAAAATATGAGTGTGTGGGGGGGCCCCCTGATTATTAATTAGCAACGTTGAGATCCCCACCCTATAACCATATATACATTTACTGGACATGAACAGACAGATACAACCATCCAACCAGCGTAGACACCGGGTTGCTTCCCCACCCCTGGGGACATAGCCCTCGGTCATAAATTGGAAACCATTGAGATTCCCACCCTCCACCCTATCTCCATATATACACTTACTGGGCATGAACAGACAGATATAACCACCCAACCAGCATAGACCCCGGGCTCCTTCCCCACCCCTGGGGACATAGTCCCTCGGTCATAACTTGGAAACCATTGAGATCCCCACCCTATATCCATATATATACACTTACTGGCCATGAACACACGGATACAACCACTCAACCACCATAGACCCCGTTCTCCTTCCCCACCCCTGGTGACATAGCCCCCAGGTCATAACTTGTAAACCGTTGAGATCCCTACCCTATAACCATATATACACTTACTGGGCATTAACAGACGGATACAACCATCCAACCAGTGTACACCCTAGGCTTCTTCTCCACCTTTATGGACCTAGCTCCTGGGTCAAACCATGGATATACATCTATGGTCAAACTTTACAAATAATTAGATATTTTTATCTCGACTGTTCGAAGGCTCATACATTTATGTGTTGAGAGGCTCTTAGCATCAGGTTAATGTTTACGTCCGCATTTCTTAACATGTAATAACTTCAACAGGTTTTATCCAAACATCATCAAACTTACATACTTTATTATTAATGGGACGATGATCTTATCTATTGAGTTCAAGATCATTGGATGAAAGGTCAAGGTCACAGAGGGGACAAAGGTCAAATGCATTTACTTAATACTTTTAACATATTTTCTTCAAATTTTCAACTTATAAAATTTGGATTATGGGTCCGTTGAAAGTGTTATGAAATTACCTCGTGTCATCACAGAAAAATTGATTTAATGAAAATTCCAAGGTTTTCCTTCTTTTGACACATCCAGTTCGCCTCTTAATTTTCACGTTTTTTTTACGATTGTATGCCGGGTGTATCATTTCTTGTTCTCTGAAAATTCGAAATAGTCGAGCTACGCTGTTCTCTGACAGCTCTTGTTTATAGTTTTAGTAACAGCGACCTTGACCTTGACCCCAGTGATCTCAAAAACAATCCCAATCTTCCTTTCCATTTTAGATACCTACAAAGGAAGTTCTGTTCCAATATCGCATTTCTAACTAAAGTTTTAGCCCGAAAGCCATTTTTAGCTCTACTGATCAGAGATCAGAAGAGCTTATGCCGTGGTGCGGTGTCCGTCGTCCGTCCGTCCGTAAACTTTTTTTTGTAGAGACTACTCCTCTGAAACTACTGAATGGATTTTCATGAAACTTTACAGAAATGTTGCCCATGAAGTCTAGTTGATCCTAGCAAAAAATCATGTTGATGTGAAATCCAAGATGGCCGCCAATTCTAAAAATAGATTTTCAAAATACAAGTTTGTTGCGACTACTTCTTGAAAACTATAAGTGATATTATATGGGACTTTTTCTAAAATGATCAGCATGACATGATGTTGGTCCTTGTCAAAAATCGTTTTTGATTCGATGTTAAACATGGCTGTCAGCGGCCATTTTTGTTTACATAGAGTTATATAATGAAAACTTGTAGCGACTACTCCTCTAAAACTACTTGACGGATTTTCATGAAACTTCACAGGAATGTTGCTCTTGATGTCTAATTGATTCTAGCAAAATTCATCTACAAGTTTGTAGCGACTACTTCCTGAAATCAAAATCAATCAGTGGAGCTTCAAGGTCATTGACCTCTTGTTCTACTTTCAAGCGCAGCGACCTTGACCTTGACCCCAGTGACATCAAATGCATTCTCACGCTTCCTTTCCACATAAGCTACCTACGAAGTACGTTTTATTGCAATATCTCTCCATACTTTCAAGTTTGGAAAATATCAAATTAAGGTACTAGGGTGTTCACATGGAAGAATATGGCATTTTTTTTTAATAAATCAAGGAAAATATCTGGTGTTAATAATCCGATCTGGCTATTTTTCACTAAATCAAGGGGCCATAACTCTAGTGTTCCTGGTTCGATATAACAAGGTTCGAAATATTTTATGTTTACGCTGAATTAGTTACTTGAATTTCAAACAATAGTCAATTTACAGGGAGGTAATTTAAGACAAATGCAAAAGTTTACCGGTCAGATGCATTAAATCGTGCTGTACATAATTATTTGAAGTAAATGACACTCTACTACGCAATGTTTTCAAGTTTTTTTTGTATCTTTACAACGCAGAACGGCGTTGGAGACGTATTTTGGTCATCTTTTTTTATAACGCCATTGATGTGGTGGAGGTTTCTAAAACGAAGTAACGCCTTAGGTCAGGTATTATTTTGAAGGAACGTGTTTTCTTCTTTTTAAGCACACAAACACGTTTTTATCTTCCAAATCATTTGTTAGCTTACCTATTTAATGATTAAGTTGGATATTTTGGAAATGCTGTGTCCCTTGTTTACGGTCTACAAATGTAGACATGAACATTCTTACTGATTGTTAGTGAAAATGTTCTGGAGCATTTCTTATTAATATCTCAATAACTATTCAGCTGTTGTCACATCTTTTCGACTTTCCGAAGGGAAAAGGAGACATGTGTTAGGTATGGTGGTGGTGGTGTTTGTGGGGGTGGGGGGGGGGGGGGGATCTGTAAGAATAGGGGGGTGGATCTGTAAGAATAGCAGTAGAACAACCAAACCTGGCTCAAATGTGTATAGTGGTAAAAAGGTAAACGTAACCCATAACTTGGTGGCCGTTGGGACAGTGGCCCACACGACATGAAAGGCGAAATCGAAGGTGGGGGGGGGGGGGGGTGTTGCAGGGGGGCGGGGGTTGCAATTGGTGCATGAAATGGTATCATGACAAATGTGTCGGAATTAATCATACAGATAATATCAGATGGTGGAGCTGCGAAAGATGCAGACATATGCCAATCATGATACAACAAATGCTACAATCATGTTTAAATGCAAAGCATTCTATTGAAAACATATCCAAACAAGTTTCAGATCTTGCGGCTAACGTAGATTCCAAATTCGCACAGTTAGAAGATAGAATAACAGCCTTAAATAAGCACCAGAAATGTCTTAGCCAGGAAAACACAGCTTCAATGTGCGAAATCAAACAAGATATTTCAAATCTTAAAATTGATGTGGACAAGAAAAGCAATATCATTATAACCAAATCACAAGGAATATTTGACAAGCTGAAACCTCGCAAGACCTGATTAAATATATTCAAGCTACCAAAGGATGCCAGACAGAAGAACACACCCATTCAGTTACGCCGACCACAAAAACTGCAGTAACGCAATCTCCTTCATTAACGCCGACCCCTTCAGTTACGCTGATCCCGCAAACCCCTTCAGTAACGCCGATCCTGCGAACCCCTTCAGTAATGCCGATGTCGCAAACCACTGCAGTAACGCCGATCCCAAAAACTGCAATAAAGCAAGCCCCTTCAGCAACGCAAGCCCCTTCAGTAACGCCGATCCCGCATCCACCCTTGGCAATCAACGCTCATGTTCAATAAGTCAAAACATGACCTCTCCACGATACACCGGTAACTACAAAAAAAGACATGTACTCCATAACAATACCCTCATCATTGGTGATTCTCTTTTAAAAGGAGTGAAAACAAAGGGTTTATATAAAACAGATGTCAAAACTATGAGAGGCGCCAAGATCCGTGATGTAACTGATATCGTTTCTACACTTGGTATAGGAAAATATAAAACAATAATTCTGTTTGTGGGAGGCAACAACGCCAGTAATGGTCAGACCATTGCACAGATTGAGGAAGAGCTTGAAAGCCTCCTACTCCAAATAAGGGTATATGGACATTCTGAATGCAGTATAATTATCTCGGGATTGCCACCACGACGAGACACATATGTAGAATATGTCAACAACTTGCTGGTCGATATTTGTGATAACTATAATATTCATTATGTTCCACAGTATAAAACATTCTTCAAATATCCGTCTTCTTCCGTGATCAACAAACGGTTTTATCGCATGGACGATATTCACCTGAGTGCACATGGGACAAATTTCCTCCTACAAAATATCAATGCAATTAAGCCCATTCTTAAACCAAAAATGGATGACTGTCATAATTGTGGCAAACGAATCCACAATACGGAGCACTGTACTCATGGCAAACCAATAAGATGTCATGGATGTCATGGATATGGACATAACCATAGGAAGTGTCCACATGCTACAAGTTAGGAAAGCGGCAAAGAAGAAGACGCCATTCACCATGTAAATACTCATGGACAAATACTTTATTCTTATAATATATACAATGCATTAACTAGCATTTGTTCGGAATGTCATTCTTATCTATGTACAAATTGTATGCCAACTGATATTCCTTTTGAGGTCACTACTACGTCATATCTTAGTGATGCGGCTAGTAATACTGCTAGTAATACAAATTGTAAGTCATCTGATATTCTTCTTGAGACCACTACTACTTCATATCTCAATAATGCAGCTAGTAATACTGTTTATATTTTCACTAGCAAAGCAAATGTTTTAAGTAACTTTGAAACAAAATCGAAATATAATGATGAATGTGTGAGTTTGGGGTTAACAAAAAAAGGATTCAAAATTGCAAATATTAATATAGGGCAACTTCTCGTTGATAAACCTAAATTTGAAGACCTTAAGTTATTAATAACTCAAAAGGAAAATGTAAATGTGTTTGGTATATGTAAAACATGGCTTCAGAATGAAGAAGACAGTAAATTAAACTTAGATGGTTTTAAATTTGAAAGAAGAGATAGAAGTCAAGGGCATAAAGAAAGGGGTGGTGGGATTTTAGTGTATATAAAAGAAAATGTACATTATAAACGTAGACAAGATATCGAACTTGGGAAGATAGAAAGCATATGGTTGGAAATAATACTGCCGAAGTCTAAACCAATTATTATTTGCTCTGTATACAGACCTCCTAGCTCACTTATACAATGGGTTGATGATTTTGAGCAGGAAATCCAAAAAGCTTTAGGTCATGATGAAAACGAAATCATCATTACGGGTGATACAAATTATAACTTCCTAAAACATTCACCTAAAAGATGGTTAGATTGTCTTGATGCATACAATTTTACTCAATTAATACAATCTCCAACAAGGGTTAATACAAACTCTTCTACTCTTATAGATCATATTTACTCAAATAAACCACATAATATATGTGAAACAAATGTTCCAATATATAGTGCAAGTGACCACTACCCAGTCTGCGCAACAATACATGCACCCTTTATTAAATCAGGTAATACACATACAGAAATAACTTTAAGAAATTTGATACAATGCATTTCAATAATAGTTTAAATGAAACGTTTGATCTTATCAATATAGAAAGTACGACCTATGTAAACTCTGCCATAAGCTCGTGGAAGGATGCTATTCTTAATGTACTAGATAAACATGCACCTATAAAAAATAAACGAATAAAAAGCAACACACTTCCAAGTTGGTTGACTCCTGAAATAAAAGAATCAAGGAATAAAAGAGATTTCTATCATAAGACAAAAGATTTTGTCCAGTATAAACATTGGAGAAATAAAACAAATATTCTCATTGATCAATGTAAAAAGGATTACTACACCAAAGCCAAAGAAGATAACAAAAACTCTGCGACCATGTGGAGGTATATAAATGAACTTAAATCAGGGAAAACTAAGTCAAAACACCCAAACAAAGTAAAAATTGGTAATAGATATGTTACATCTAAGAAAGATATTGCTGATGAGTTTAATGATTTTTTCACAAATCTTTCAAATAATATTTCTGATTCTAATGAAAGTCTTAAGCTAGAAAAACTAAGGGATTTTGTTCGACAAAAAATGCCAAATAACAAGGAATTTTCTATTAGAAACATAATCATGGATGAAGTTCTAAAATACATGAATCAGCTTGATTCTACAAAGTCAACTGGTCTAGATGCATAGGCCCTCACATTTTAAAAACGGCGGCGCCAATTCTTGCAAAATCGATATGTCACATTATAAACATTAGTATTATGACATGTGTATTCCCAGAAAAATTAAAAAATGCAAGAGTAGTTCCTATATATAAATCAGGTGATGCTGATGATCCCGGTAATTACAGACCAATTTCTATTTTACCCACATTATCAAAAATACTAGAAAGACATATAGCCAACCAGTGTATTGAGTATCTGGAAATGTATGGTCTAATTTATAGGGGACAGTCAGGCTTTAGAAAATCTCATTCCTGCCATACAGCATTAACAAAGCTAACAGATATGTTACTGCAAGAATTGAATAATGGACATGTCATTGAACTTGTTTTGATTGATTTCAAAAAGGCATTTGATCTAGTTAACCATGAACTTTTGTTAGCAAAACTTAAAAGTTATAATTTTGATAAATGCACTTTAAAATGGTTCAACTCGTACCTTACAAATCGATACCAGAATATACAAATTTCGACGGAGCTTTCAAAGCCTAATCTTATAAAAACATGGGTGGTACCACAAGGGTCAATACTTAGACCACTTCTATTTATCATGTTTGTCAATGATCTACCACTTTATGTAGAAAATGCAAACACAGACATATTTGCTGATGATGTAACATTGTCTACGTCTGGTCCTAATCTTGAAATTATACAAGGAAATAGCCAGCTTAGTCTCAAACAAACAGAGCAATGGGCTAAGCAAAATAAAATGTTAAAACAATAAAATGAAAACAAAACAAATGATTATAGGTACATCTCAAAAGTTGTCTAAACTTAATAATGAAGTAAAACAATTATATGTTAACAGTACAGCAATAGAATCAGAGTCAAAAATTATTAGGGGTATATATTGATAAAAACCTGTCATGGGACGTCCATGTTGATAATCTTTGTACTTCTTTAACAAACAAAACTAATCTTTTGTGCAAAATCAAGACTTTTCTCACACATGAAACAAGAATTATGTATTACAATGCATATATTCAACCAATTTTGGATTATGGTGACACTATTTGGGGAAATTGCTCTAGCAACAATATTAATAGAATCCAAAAAATCCAAAAGAGAGTCGCTCGGATCATCCTTAATAAGCCATATGATGCATCTTTAAAGAGCTTAAATGGTTAAATGTCCATGATCGAATACAATTTTATAAAGCAGTGCAGGTTTACAAATGCGTCAATAATCTTGCTCCAGGCTATCTTACTTCTTTGTTTCAAAAGGTTCATTCCTCTTATAAATTAAGGACTTGTTCAAATGGTGATCTAATCGTCCCGAAACATAGGCTAAGTATATACAAACGAAGTATTTGTTATTCTGGTGCTGTCATATGAAACTCGATCGCACCTCCAATGCGACAAGCCAAACATATCAAAGAATTTAAAAAGAAATATTATTTCCATCTTTTAGGTAATACTAGTTAATTTTAATTTGCTTGCATTTGGTTAATCTTGCGTTTTCGTTTATCAAAATCCTTGTTATTTCAGCGCCAAATTATCTAACTACATGACAGAGTTGTCCTTTCTGTAATTAGTTGTAGCCCCTTTTTGTACAAAACACGTTGAGATATATCTGGAATATTACGTGGAATTATGAGTATATATTAGTGTAGTATAGGCAATATTGTGATTATGCGTTTTAAAGACATTTTCTATAGTTTTTTCTGCATAACAGATTTTCTTTAAACTTTTTGTACAGTAAGTCTGTCATATATATAGACAGAAAAGGCAAATATAATGGTAGGTCACCATGACTGGTGAAATTTTAAAAAATAATTTGTAATGCCACCGTCATGTCAATCTGTACAAAAAGTTGAACAAGTCCAATAAATAGCTAAATAAGACATTTTTGAAGTCTAATCTTTAATTTATTGGTCACAATTCTGCTAAAATTGTATTAAAGTAAAGAACATTTAATTACAATGACATTTAAATCTCAACTTTATGTAAAACCGATATTTGTTAAAAAAATCTGTTGAGACCATTACCACAATTTATGCACAAATTAGCACATAATGATACAATTTGCTTTTTTTTTGTATGTTCCCAATAATAGAATTTGTTTAAACTTTCTAAGCACATAGTTTAACATATATAAAAACAAAATTTGCAATAAAAATGTTAGGTCCCCATGCTTGTTTAGAATTTTTATTTGAAACCCTACCCCTATGCTAAAAGGCCAAGTTTTGTATGAAATTATATAAAAATGGTATATTTTCCTTTTTTGTTATGTTCCTAATAACAGAATTTGTTCAAACTTCCTAGGCACTTATTTGAACATATATTTAGACAATATATGCAATTAAAATTATAGGTCACCATGCATATTGGGATTTAATATTGGTTTTTGGAACCCTACCATTATTCGTTGTAAATTTACACCCCACCGAGGCGTTTTTCCACCACAAAATGTTGATACTTCCACCAAACCAACGGGTAACGTATGGACATACTGAGATTGTTAATATCAATTAATGCTCGATTGAATCAATTGATTTGCTGAAAAATGCCATATTCTGCCTTGTGAATCTGAATAAACTCTACCACCTTCAATTATTATTTGATCTTTACCAAACTTATAGAGAATGTTAATATTAATAAAAGCTCGGTCAAGTTCGAAAACCAGCTACATAGAGTTAGTAACAGCAGAGTTATGGCCCTTGTTATTCTGGGAGGAAAAACAACATAGTCTGCTTTGTGAACAATCTAGCACCTTCATTTTACCAAACTTGCATAGATTGTTCATAGCAATGAAATCTTAGACGAGTTCGAAATCCAGCCAAATCTGATTAGTAAAAGCAGAGTTATGGCCCTTGTTATTCTGAAAGACCATTTATACCAAAGTTATGGACCTTGATTTTCTGAAATATGCTATAAGTTGGCCTCTTTAACTCGATAGGCCTTCATTTTTCATCGGATCTTTAAAAAACTTTACCAGATTGTTAGTATCACTGAAAGTTCGGACGAGCTTGAAAACCAGCCTAATAGGATTTGTAATACCGATTTACGGCCCCTGATTTAGTTAAAAATGCTGTATTCACACTTTGTCCGGACTAGTTTTTGTGAACTCCTGGCTTGGCAGGAATGATCAGTACCAAGCCTACTAGTAGGTGTGCCATTATCGACAAAAAGGCACACCCAGACAGACAGACGGCCGTATATTGACCTTTTTATTACATACGTTACTATAAAATGGAAAAAAAGAAAAAAAAGAAAAAGAACAGGATCATTTGATGACGTCAACGTCTTCGCGATATGACGTTGACGTTATCGCGTGAAGAGTCTGTTACTGCTGTGCCGATTTTTACCTTTTTACCACGGCCGTATATTTACCTTTTTATTAAATACCTTACTATAAATGGAAAAAATGAAAAAGAACAACAGGAGCATTGTTAACCAAGTTTACTGTTATAATTAAGGAATTTAAAGTTTGATTATTTTAAAACCGTGCTCTACTGTACATTACATGTACAGTAATGCAAATTGATCCAATATATGTACCTTTCTTAATCGAATCTACCAAAGTTTTTGATTTACTATAGAATTAGGCTGAGGATAAAATCGAGTAACACACATTTTATCACCTAAGTGACAATAAGGTCAAATCTCAACATTTTGGCAATGGAAAATCATGAATATACATCAATATTTTAAAAGTACGGTAAAATTTAAATATATATTAAAGTAAGATGCAAACACGTGTTTGGAAAATAAATGAAGTTCATTTTAATATTAATTTAATAAATAAGTTATATATCAGGTTTTTTTTCCTTGTCTTATTTGAACACTATTTTCACCGGGCACTGGAAATTGCAGTTGACGAACAACGACTTGGGGCTTATTTTGCTATCTTGGACAGATAATGAGCCATCGGAATTGTAAACGATTGGCAAATTCACAACTTGGGCCCCCTCGATTTCAGGGTTTTCATAATTTGTAATGGCCTGCAATGCCGTTACAAGTTCCTGGGAATCACACACTAATTTGTCGTCTGACAAACTGTTATAATCTTTGACATAACTGTCATCAATGGATGACCCGTTGTAACGTGACTTGTAGACGCTAAGTAGCTTTGTTTTGAATTATCACCAGCTCTAGAGACTTTGTGCAGTAGTGTTGACATTTCTTGCTGCTTACGGAGACTCACTGTGTTATAGTGATTTAAACTCAGCAGATTTTTATGCCCCGACAATTGTGCTATATCGGTAGGTGCGACCTTGGCAGCCATCAACTTTGTTATGGTTGTTTTCCGTCCAGAGTGATTAGTATGCCTTCCAAGAGAGTCCAGCCTTCTCACTCATTGTCTTTGCAATTTGTCCGATTTTGTTCTTCCCCATTGGACCGTTTATGAATCACGCCGCACCATCTTTACTCTGTTTGCCATAATTAGGGCTGATAGCACTAGCAGCATAAAATCTTGCATCCGGTTTGCGCATTTCCTCTGGTCTTTTTTCAGCGTAAAGTTTATACAGTCTAACAGGACAAAACTCGTCATCTGAAAATATTAAAATGTTGCTCTAACTGCTTACTTAGATACAGGTATTAGAGATTTGAAGGAGACAGTCATAGTTCTTTGGTACATTTAAATATGGCAGGAAAACATATTTCATCTGTATTAAAGATATATATATATTATTTTTTTTACTTTTAAATGTAGAATACCTGGTTGTTCAAACATCTTTGGAAGGAAGGCACGGGGGTCGCTTGAAATGCCATTTCTAGTTTGGGTACATCTCTCTGTGAATGCCAGGTATTCCACCCCTGTTGATGTTCGACACATCTCAATGTCTCCCCACAGCATCATAGTATGTTTTTGGCGACCACGAAGTCCGAAATATGTGGTATTATTTAGCCACATTGCGTTTGACAAAGCCTCTGGATTCTGTGAAATAAGGGAATAAAGCTAAAGTGTATTGTGTGGCAAATATGCTAGTATTACGATTCATGAGTAATCAAATAGATCTGCACATAAGGTCATGTTATTTGTATAACTGAAATTATTTTGTCCTCGAGTTTGTGACGTAGGAATCGGTATTGAGAAAATATATTTATAAACATTGATTTTGACAGTGGAAAAGGAATATGTAATATTTGTGGATATCTTAGATTTTGTTGTTTGTAAAACCAATACAAATATAAATCCAGTGTGCCATTATGGATTTTGAAAGGAATGATAATCATTGTTTTTCTATTAAAATCTGTTACTATTTATAGTAACGTATGTAATAATAATAGGCCCCATTCACTTGCACTTTCACTTGCTGTGGAATTTTTTGTTCGGCTGTAAATTAAATATGTACAATCTTTGCATTTGTTAATAAAAGTATTATACCAAGTTGGATTGGCAGAAATTCACATTGCTACAGAACTAATCATTTTATGTTTACAGATCATGAAATGCTTTTTTATTCACTCAATTCACATTTACATAAATAAATGAGGTATGTATATTCACTTGCACTTCCACTTAGTCGTATTTTTTGGATCGCATAACCCAAAATAATGCATTGCATTATTAACGCCCTTCTGTATATGCTTCATAATTTCTAGGAATTGATGATGTCATATGTATGATATGTTACGTCACCACCACTGACACGCATTACATCACGAAGTTATTGAGTTCACAACAACTTATTTAGTTGGGCAAAGCAGGGTTAAAGAAAAAGTGATGTAGTCTATCGAAATACAAACTTTGGATTTATATGGATGTAACTTTGGATTGTAGGCCTTTATGGTATGGAATATTTTGTTTCATTTGCGATAATTAAGTTTATGTACTAAGCTCAAAAAGCAATATTTCTTTTAGATCCAATTGTTGAAAAACACTGTGATCATGAAAAATACGCTCTATTCAACACTTCATAACTAGTAGTTGCGCATATTATTGTCATGTTCCGGTTGAATGATTTTTGTTGGAGTTGTGGCTCTTTAAAGGTTTTAACAAACAAACTTTGTCTGGACTAGGCTAGAGTTCTCAGTGTTTCATTTTGCTGCGCATCCCGAGTCCCTGACTAACACTTTTTTCTGAGGACCCATCATTTCAAAATAGGTGCACACGGGATGCATCATTTGAAATCTGAAAACTGAATTTAAGAAAATCTGAAATAGGACAGGTTAATCTACTCGGAATCTTAATCTAAATGAGAAAAATCAACATTTAAAATATGGAAAATCAAAATCAATTGACCTACTAGTAGCCTATATTCTAGCTCCTTTAATTTCTGTTTTGATCTTTCGACAAACTGTTGTCAACACCGTCACGGAACCCATTCATTTTCATTGGGACTCATTGTTCTAATTTATGTGAGTTCTAGGGACTCATTCAGGCTGAATTCATAATGAAACACTGGTTCTCCACAACCACTGGTCGGCTTTCAACGGAACTTGCTTATGGCTATCATTGTTGAGTTCCGCTTGAATGATTTTTGGTGGAGTTATGGCCTTTTAAAGGTTTTACAACGCTAACTTTGTACAGACAAGTTCTCCTGAACACCTGGCCGGACTTCAACGAAACTTGGCAGGGATGATCATTACAAAGCCTCATGCGCATATCATCGCTGTATTCCGGTTGAATGATTGTTGGCCCCTAAGGAGTTATGGCACCTTATACATAAACTTTATCCGGACTATTTTTCCTGAAACTTGTCAAGAATGATCAGTACCAAGCCCAGTTGCGCATATTGTTGTAGTGTTCCCCGTCAAAGACTCCATATAGCCAGTAGAGCGATACAGGCCTTCTTAGGCCTCTTGTTTATGACAAAGGAAAACCATTAGAGCTATGGTACAAGTAATATTTATAGCATAATATTTCGAGAATATTCGAGGGCAGTAGGAGAAAAATCGCATACGAGAAAAATATACTCTAAATGTTTTGTTAGTACGCGCGTGCAAGAAGTTTTAGGGCGTTGCAGTTTTCAGTAAAAATAACAGCTCGATCCAATCAAGAAGTAGCATTATCACGCAGCATGAGCATGACCCATGTTTTGAGTAATGCAGCTAATCGCCTTTGTATATTATTGGGCAATGCAATGACAAGAAGCGCTGTTTTGGTAACGGTTTAATCGTAATGTTTACACACAACCTGTCAATCAAGCGTATAATTGAGAATGACTCTGGGTAGAGATTGAATGAACCTGTGTGCCAAGTTTAAAGGCTTTCCGACAATTCGCATTTGAGAAATGAGGGAAAACAAAATCTTTAACCAAAAACGTCAAAACGTGTTGACAGATGTACGGACGGACAGACAGACGGAAAACGCCAAAATACGTATATGCAAAGCCCCTGAGTGTTAAAATAAAAGAGTTAGGCAGCTACCATTTAGTGATTAGGTCGGAACACAGCAAACCAACTCGTTTTTAAAGATGGCCTCATTCGGAAAGTGTATTATCGTTTTTTAAGCAACTGTTAGTTTTAAATGTAAATGTTTTCGAAATTCGAATGTTCAACATCAAGTTGCCGTCAATTATTACGCAATGGCTTTGCCGTCATGTGACGTCCATGAATACGTCGTTACTATGCGACGTAGTGACGTCATTCTCAAGAATCACCCAGCAGTTATTGCTGTGTATTTCTTGCCGCGACAAAATGACGAATATATCGTTGAACGGTAAGTTTATAATTACGCATACTTTATTGCTATGTTTGAATTGTTGCCTAAAATACAGCGGGATTATTTTTTGCGAGAAAATAGCAATATGTGAATTTTTTTTTGTTTGTTTGTTTGTATAGTATTTTACGTCATTTTCAACACATGTAAGGTTATATATGACGGTCGATTTTTTGTGGTGGAGGCAGACCTCCCATTTTCCTTCGGTAGAACCAGTTCTGTACACCTCCCTCCATCCGTAAGAATCGGCACTTCCTCACTTACTAGTCGAGCTCCCAGTGGGATTCGAACCCGCAGCGGTGAGAGGCGAAGGTTTACAACGCAACGTCGTTAAGCATTCGGCCACGGAGATGCTGTAATATGTGAATGGAATGGATCCACAGTTTGTTTACTACCTTTAAGTTCCTTAATAATTAAATATGAAACTTATTTAAGAATTTAACACAATGTCATAATATGGAGTAATTTTGAAATAAATAAGAACCACCGAAAAACTTGAAATGTATTTGATAACTGAAGAAAATGATATGAGACGGATTATTTGTTCAAGGATTTTTCCTTGATTTGTTTGAATCCACAGTGAAGATAAAGGATATATGTTTTTGTTAAATTAAGAAGTACAAATAATGGTTGAAACGGTATTTTACTGATGTTTTTTTTATATGTTTCACATCATTTTACAATTATGAATTACCTCCCGTTAATATATACAATTATATTGTTATTAATAATTAGAATATCGCGTTTTCGCGACACTCCCGAGACCACACATGTGTCACTTCCATGTTCCCGTAACTTTAACGTTGTTTTAATACAATAACTATGACTGCTTATATATCAATAGTATATTTAATCATCTGAAATATTTATGTTACTCAAGTTCTGTTTATGGCTTCATTTCATGCCCATAATTACCAATTTATGTAGAGGATGCTCTGTTTACAGCATTAATGTTGATTTAAATGCACAAATATCTTAATAAGTTACACATCATTTTACAATTCAGATCTGTACTTAAATTAAAATTATACTTAATTCGACGCTACAGTTTTCGGGTTTGGCCTGGCCGGTTAATGCGGTTTATATTGTGTCTATAGAGTTTGCATTCTCATAAAATGTAAATATATACATGTCGTCAGTAGGTAAAAATACGATATAAATATATGTTGTAAAATTGTTGTAAACCCATGTTCCCCAAACATACGCCATTGTGCCCTCATTTACGTGTCAGGGCTTTTTTTCCTTTTTTAGATTTTTTCCTATAACAGTGGCCGGAATTCAGTTACTTCACAGTCCAAAATTGGTCGTTTTTTCACAACTGTGGCCGATTTGTTTTCACAATTTAAACATTTTTTTTTTAATTCTATAGACTGTGAATATTTTTTTTAATGAATCGGGGAAAATAAAAATGTTTTCTGTCCGTGTCTACTAAATAAAACAGACTGTGATTGGTCAAAAAAGTATAGGGAATCCGAGATTAATGTTTACCAATGTCAGAATCTATCAATAAGCAAATGTGAAGTCATGGATTTGAGAATTCAAACATGAATATGTTTTCTTCAAAATGGAACATTTAATACATATTAGATTAGCTATAAAAGTTTCTCATTAAATGTCAATTGGATGTAAGTTTCAGGCAAGGGGAGTCATATATGGCTACGAGATATAGGGAAATCAGGGTAGCCATAAAGGCTATAATAGAGGCCTGTGGGAAAATCAATAGTTGTCTGTGACCTGTGAGAAACGCGTTTTCAAATCGTAACCGGATGTTGTATTCATCTGTGCAGGACAGACATATTTACGATCCAGAACAGTGATAAAACTCCAAAAGAAGTTTTGCAAATTTGTGCTGGGGGTACGCAAAAATCAAGTAATTTTGCCTGTAGATGGGAACTGGAAAGAACTCCTATTTTAGATATAACATAACAATACAATCTCTAAACTATTTATAACAAGTTAACCCAACCCATCCTCCAGGTTATTATATAAGACATTTATATGTGATAAAAACTGTCTGACTCTGGGAATAGATCATGGTATACATTTATTGATGACAGTGCAACCGAACATAATCTTACACTAAGTAATGTTGACATCAAATCATGCCAATCTCTCATTAAACAACAAAATATAGAATCTGCTGTATCACATATCAACAGTTTAGAACAGGTTACAGAGAGTAAACATCAATTTCTTTCTAATATAAGCCAAGATTTTGGTTTGAACAATTATTTAAATTTTAATATTCCTAAAGCAAAAGTTAAAGAACCTACACGATTAAGAATTAGCTCGCATACTTTACAATTTGAAAGAGGAAGATATACAAGACCAAAAACAAAACGCGAAGACAGACTTTGTAACAACTGCAACATGTTTGAGGATGAATTACATGAAGTTTAAACAAGATAGAGACAATTTCACCCTACTAAATGTTCTTAAGTTAAACAAGCATGCTGAAATGCATAAAGCAAAAATAATACTTAACCCAGAGTCAAAACAAGAATGTAAAAATATATGTGCATTTATTTCTAAATGTTTGTTAAAACACTAGTATCTAATCAATACATGGAAGAACGTAATGCTAGTGTGATAATTCATAGAGCCAATTCGTATAAGTTAAACTATACTGCAATATATATTTATTCATATTCATATTCATTTATTGTTTATATATACAATGTATGTATTCTTCTATTCTAGGGTCACAACCGTACTCTTATCATATGTAAAAAAAATTCCTAATAAATAACTGAATTGAATTGATAAATCCCGGCTCCCGCTGCGCACCGTGTCGATTTATTTCTATCGATGCTTTTGTCACGAAACTTCAGAATAGCTCGGCAGCCTGAGAGCCTCGATATTGTTTGTTTTCTAAGCATCGCCTAAAAAGCTTGACACTGGCATAATAGTTCACTTATTTTGTTTCAGACAATATGTTGTTAGAAATCGCTTTGCAACATCGTGTACGTTATGATGATTTTGACATGATCCGTGTGATTGGTCGAGGAGATTACGGCGAAGTGCAGCTGGTAAGTCTGGTGCCTGAGCATATTATATTGATTTTTTAACTGTTGGGATCGATTATTGGGAAATCCTTTAGTAGAGGTTATGCGAGTAAGTAAGAAAAAAAATCCCTACCATCGAGTGAAGGATTTCCCATTAATCGAACCAAGCAGTTAAATAATTAATCTATGTATTATATTTTAAATGAGTTCATGATTCTAACGTATTGTGTTTCGCTTGTAATTGCGAATGACGTCAGCGTTAGCATCACATGGTAGATGTCATTCATGACTTAATGTCACAGCTATTTATTTTTGGTGTTCTGAGTTAGTTATTAATCTTTTAGCGATTCGGAATTTTCTTTGAGAAATCCTGATCTTTCACCCATAGAGATGTAAAAAATATTTAGGAACCTATATCTCATTCTCAACTGAAGTTATTGAGCGGAAATTATTTTCCATTTTTACTAACAATGACCTTGACCCCAGCGACCCAATGTAGTCCCAAACTTCCTTTTGATATACGCTACCTACACAGCAAGTATCATTCTAATATATCTCATTCATTACTTAAGTTATTGAGCGGAAACCGTTTTTGTCTTTTTAGTAATAGTGACCTTGACCTTTACTCCATTGACCCCAAATGCAATCCCAGGCTTACTTTTCATATAAGGTACCTAAACAGCAAGTTTCCTTCCAATATCTCATTATCGACTAATGTTATTGTGCGGAAACCATTTTTTTTATTTTTAGTAACAATGACCTCGACCTTGACCCCAGTAACCCAAAATGCAATCCCAAGCTTCCTTTCCATATAAGCTACCTACCCTGCAAGTTTCATTGCAATACCTCATTCCTAACAGAAATTATTGAGTGGAAACCGTTTTTCTAGTTTAACTAACAGTGACCTTGACCCCAGTGACCCCAAATGCAACCCCAAGCTCCCTTTCCATATTAGCTACCTACTCTGCAAGTTTCATCACAATACGTCATTCCTAACAATAGTTATTGAGCGTAAGTTTGAAGCTGCCCGCCCGCCCGCCCGCACGTCCACTTAACGACATACGTCAATCTAATAACCAGGTTTGAAGGGAATTGCATGACATTTTTCTATTAAACGATTTACACCCGGGCAAATACAAAGAGAATCTCAATGAAAATGCTACAAGACTTATCAGTCTGAGACAAATAACTGTCACTTGGAGCAAATCGGCTATATCTACACACAGTTTATTTACCTTCAAGTTTATTTTAGCTAAAATAAACCACTAGTAAAGAGGGAAATACTAATCATTGGCATGACAGAACGCAAGAATCATAACTTGTATCTTTATTTCTCACTTAAGGATCACTTTGTCGTCTGTTGTCCTTCCGTCCGTCACACTTTAAACTGCACCTAACCTCGGCCTTACCTTCAAGATATTGGACCTATGTTCATTAGACTTCACACACTTCTTCATTTAAACCCAAGGAATGTTGTTACATCCCAGACCAACTTGGAGTGGTCAAAGTTGATTTGCAGTGGATGAAGAGGTTGATATGCAGTGGACCACAGTTGGAGTCCACTCCATTCGAGTCCACTCCAAATGACTCCAATGAGATTTGTAAATTTTAACTATCCACTACAAATGACTCCACAGAGATAGAGTATTGTATCTACCCACTCCAAACCACTACCAAGAGATGTATTAATTTAGCTATCCACTCCAAATAACTGCAAAGAGATGATCTGATTTTTGTCCACTCCAGGTGACTGCACACTGATGTTTCTTTTTCAAAGTATTTCTGCTGGTTCATATTACAGCATGTAATTTGTCATGATGTATGTATTTTTTTAATAAAGTCTAGCATATTTGTTTACCGTTTGCTTCAAGGAGGATTTTGTTTCTATCTCTTCAAAATACCGATATAAAAGAATATAATAGCAAGACATACTGTGTTGTCTATATGTGTCAACAGTTATTCATATCCTTGCGAAACGTTACCATGGTCAACTATGGTCAACCTCTGCCATTACCAGGGTGCACATGAACCATGGTTGGCAAAGGTCAGATGCTAAAAGTCCATGGTCAATCATGGTTTAATGACGTGATATATGTCCAATAACGCTGACTTTCATTTTGGCAGAGTTAACTGGCAACCTAACCAAACTCATAACTGGCCATAACTTAAGAAATATTTGACCTATGTTCATGAAACTTCACACACATATTCATCTTACCACACAGAATAGTGTTACCCTTGACCAACAACCCTGACTTTCATTTCAGCAGAGATATGCCCTGTTTCATAAAACTTTAACCTGCAACCTAAGCAAGCTCATAACTGTCCATAACTTGAAAGTATTTAGCCTGTGTTCATGAAACTTCACACATACACATATTCGTCTTAACTGAAGGAATGTCGTTACGCATGTCCAATAACCGTGACTTTCGTTTTGGCATAGTAATGCCTCCTTTTCATAAAACTTTAACCTGCAACATAACTTAGCTAATAACTTGGCAAAATATTGACCTCTGGTCATGAAACTTGATACAATTCTTCCATATCAATTATCCAATGCATATGTATACCCCTTTTCCTAAACTTTAACACCTTTAGAAAAAAACTGCACCATTATTCATGAAGGATTGCACCCACTGTCTTCAAACTTCATAGTTAGATTGCACTTGCTAAAATAAGCACACGGCAGGCGACACAAGTGTTCCTTGGAACACCCTTCTAGTTTAAATTATGTATTGCCCTTAGATATTTGATAGAACTTCATCATTTTTATTTTTTGTCTAAATCATAACTTGATAACTACTAATGAGGCTGGAATGAAACTTCACACACTCATAGTTGACAGGAGTAAAAGTACAGAAAGAAAGAACCTTTACTCTTTTTCATTCAAGTTAGAGTTATTGCCCTTTGTAACTGTGTACTTATAATGATGAATAACCTTTTATTTCTTGCAGACTCGTCACAAGATTTCCAGGAAAGTTTATGCTATGAAACTGCTTAGTAAACAAGTGGTGGTATGTAATCATACATTTGTTGAAGTTTGCTCTATTGTAGTATTTTCAATAATCTCCATGTAAAACTTTGACTTTGCACATTCGAAGTTCAGTCTCCAATTTATTGTAGTACCATATTTGTAATAGTATCCATGTAAAATATTAACTCTGCACATGTAAAGGTCTGACTCCACTTTATTATAGTATTTTCAATAATCTCCATGTGAAACTTTGACTTTGCACATTTGAAATTCAGTCTCCAATTTATTGTAGTACCGTATTTGTAATAGTATCCATGTAAAATATTAACTTTGCACATGTAAAGGTCTGACTCCAATTTATTATAGTATTTTCAATAGTCTCCATGTAAAACTTTGACTTTGCACATTTGAAGTTCATTCTCCAATTTATTGGAGTACCGTATTTGTAATAGTATCCATGTAAAATATTAACTTTGCACATGTAAATGTCAGACTCCACTTTATTATAGTATTTTCAATAGTCTCCATGTAAAACTTTAATTTTGCACATTTGAAGTTCAGTCTCCAATTTATTGTAGTACCGTATTTGTAATAGTATCCATGTAAAATATAAACTTTGCACATGTAAAGGTCTGACTCCACTTTATTATAGTATTTTCAATAGTCTCCATGTAAAACTTTGACTTTGCACATTTGAAATTCAGTCTCCAATTTATTGTAGTACCGTATTTGTAATAGTATCCATGTAAAATATTAACTTTGCACATGTAAAGGTCTGACTCCACTTTATTATAGTATTTTCAATAGTCTCCATATACAACTTTGACTTTGTACATTTGAAGTTCAGTCTCCAATTTATTCTAGTACCGTATTTGTAATAGTATCCATGTAAAATATTAACTTTGCACATGTAAAGGTCTGACTCCTACTTTCAATAGTCTACATCAACTTTGCACATTAATTGCACTAGATAATTTATTATGTAGTCGAAAAGTGTAGCTTTATATATGTACTGAAATTAAAATTCATTCAGTTTAATATCTATATCTTGTTTAACTGATGTTAACATTAAGACCCTTTTTTCTGAAATTGGGGAAGGGCCTTTTTTGTGGAAAAAAACGCAATTTTGCAAGTTTTAGGGGGAAATAGTCGCAATAAATTGTTGGTAAAAAGGCTATACATGTATCTCCATTTCTTATGCATAATAATCTGCTCGAACTTACCCGTGAGCCAAGTAACATCAACTGGGCTGCCCTAGTCAGACGTACACTGTGCAGTTTAGGTTTGTATTATGTTTGTTTAGAGCAAGGTGTGGGTAATACAACGGTGTTTCTTTCAACACTCATCAAAGACTGCGCGATATATATATATATATACAAAATTGGAAGAAAAGGTTAAATGACTCACCTCGAGCAATATTTTATCGAACAATTTCGAACTTTAGTTTTCAGTCGTATTTAGACATAGTGAATATTAAAAAGTTTAGAACTGCATTAACAAAACTTCGAGTTTCAGCACACAGGCTTGAAATTGAAACTGGTAGATAGAACAAGCCGATAAAATCACCGAGAGAAAATAGAAAATGTAAAATATGCAATACCCTAGAAGATGAGTGTCACTTTTTATTTGAATGTAGCCTTTACTCGGATTTGAGGAAAGAGCACTTTCAACCTTACTTCACTAAAATGGTTAGCATATATATATAAAGCGATTACTCTATTGCAATCAGATAGTAAAACAAATATTAAAAATCTAGCATCCTACGTATACAAAGCGTAAGAAACTTAAGAAACAAATTATTATTTGTCGACTCGAGTAATATTAGCTCTTCTGTTGTAAAGGTTTACATTTGGAAAATTGACTGCTAAATATTGAAGGGTACACAAAAAGTCTCATTCTCATGTGTTTTATAACTTGATACATCTAAAGTACTAGTGTTGAAGTTGTAAACATATAGGTCAATATTTTAACTTGCTTTGTTCATAATATAGGAAAAAAGTGTGAAAACGGTATCTGGTTACAAAAAATAATTTATTTATAAATAGCGAATATATATTTTATATGCACACCGGTTACTTGGTTACTTGTAAACAAACATGTGTTCCGTTGAGAACATTACAGAAGCTGTGCTTAAATTTAATAAAGAGATTACACCCAAGCCAAAACATCTTCTCGAAGGTGATGATGTTCGAGAAGATGTTATGTTGGTTACCAAGAGTTTGCTGTACCAAGCATTGCCTGGTGTATCAACATTTTGTAATAACATGGCCTCAGCTATCATCACGTGATTTGTGTGGTGGCAGGGATTCTTGGCTACAATATCACTGCGCGAAGGTTGCGATGCGACTATGAAAACCGAGGCGATTCATAAAATTGTTTGGATCGCTGTTATTTCAAATGTAAACCCCGCAGTGTAATAGAAAACATCGGCTAAAATATAACTTTAGCAGTTATAAATCATTACACTAAGCGGTTACATAGATGATTTTAAGACAGGCAACATTTTGAATGGGGAATTAATCTGAAAGAGGGGAATTTTGTGGTTATTTTGAGGGAAAAAAAACGTTTTTTGTTTGGGGAATATTATAAGGATATTTCATGGGTATCCGGTGAAGATAGGGAATTCCCACCCGGAGTATAAGTGTTTTTATCGGAACGCTTCTGCCGAGGTTCCCATAAAAACACTTATACCGAGGGTTGGAATTCCATATCTGAATCGAATACCCGTGATAGATTCTTTTTCTTGCATATCAGAGACACGTTGTGCGTCAACGCCGCCAGCTACTAACGTTTTGCATGTTTTCCTGCATACCTGATGTTGGTGCGCGCGTGACTTTTATCTTTATCCATAAATATAAGACTTTCCGTAGGATTTTTACGGATAGCCTTATCCGGTGTGCAAGAAATTGGCATCTACATAAAGGGTAAAAAGGCACTGAACTGTGTGTGTTGTTTTTATACGCCCGTCTTTACAGGAGGTGTTATGTGATTGCGCACATGGGCGGCGGGCGTCCGGCAATGTACCGCTCCATAACTGGAGTAGTTTTTATATAATCTTGATGAAACTTGGACACAATGTTTATAACCACACAGCTTGGTCAAATGCGATAACCACACTATTGCTCAAGAAATACCTGAGTTATGGACCTTTGATGGTTGAAAATTGACCAAATTAACAGTGTCCGCTCCATAACTGGATTAAAATTTTAATCCAATCTTGATGAAACTTTGACACAATATTTATGGCCACAATAACTCGGTCAAGTTCGATAATCAAGTGCTACATATTATTGATCAAGAAACACCGGAGTTATTGAAAAATGAAGATGTTTAGCTCTTGCACAGATTATTAATATCAATGAAAGCTCGAACAAGTTCGTAAACCAGCCAGATCGAATCAGTAACACTAGAGTTGTGGCCATTGATTTGCTGAAAAATGCCGTATTCTGCATTGTGAACACTCTAGCATCTTCATTTATTATTTTATCTTTACCGAATTTGCAAAGATTGTTAATATCAATGAAAGATCAGACAAGTTCAAAAATCAGCCAGATCGAATCAGTAACACCGGAGTTATGGCCCTTGATTTACTGAAAAATGCCACTTTCTTCCTTGGGACCACTTTAGCACCTTCATTTATTATTTCATCTTTACCAAACTTGCACAGATTGTTAATATCAACGAAAGCTCGGACAAGTTTGAAAACTAGTCAGATGGAACCAGTAACACCGGAGTTATGGCCCTTGTTTTGCTGAAAAATGTCAGTTTCTGCCTTTGTGACCACTCTAGCACATACATTTATTATTGTTATCTTTATGGTCCTTGCTTTAGTTAAACACTCTGTATTTCAGGTAAACTTGGCCAGGTTGATCAGTACTAGGCTTAGTTATGCATACCGTCGCTTTTTTTCAGTTGATTGATTTTTTGGCGGAGTTATGGCACTTTAAAGGTTTTAGTTCACAAACTTTATACGGACTAGTTCTCTTGATCACCTAGCGGATTTCAACGAAACGTTGAAGGGATGATCAGTACCAAGCGTAGTTGCGCATGTCGTCACCGTGTTCCGGTTGAGTGATTTTTGACAGAGTTATGGCCCCTTATACACAATCTTTATCCGGAATAGTTTTCCTGAACACCTGGCTGGATTTCAGTGAAACTTGGCAGGAATGATCAGTACCAAGCCTAGTTGCGCATATCAATGTTGTGTTCCCCCACCACAGATTCCATATATACAAGTAGAGTGATACAGGCCTTTTTGGGCCTCTTGATTCGGTTTCCGCTCAATAACTTTAAAAGATCTATGACCTGATCTTGATGATACTTGGGGACAATGTTTATTGGCATATTGTCACGGTCACATTCGATAACCAGCCACATTATACCCATAATGCTGGAGTTATAGCCCTGTCATTTTTTAAATTGATCATTTGAGTGTTTCCGCTCATTAAATTTATATATATTTTTTTTTTACATATCTCTATGTTGCCCCACCCACCATTTATGTCTGTTGATTTGTTTTATCAAATATACACCTATATCAATGATGCACCCCGCCCCACCCCATACCCCCAGCCACCCCCATCCCAACATCACCACCACCCGAGTGGTTTATGTTGTGTTTTTACATATCTCTGTGTTTTTTCTTTATTGTTTTCATTTTATCTTCCATTATTTGGATATTAACATTTAAATTTGAACGCAATCATTATTTACATACAATACAATTTAGATTAAATTCAGATAAACAGATATCAGTAAAAAAATAATGAAATGAGGCCACAATAAAAAATTGCTAGATTCTCATCCCCTCCCTCCTCGAGTTGCCTTTCGACCACAAATTTCTTGCAAATGACAGCAATATTTGGATTAAATAATGTGCTAAAAACATGGGCTAATGATAAATCTATTACTTATATTTCCTATGAACTATTTAAAAATGTTTAGCATTTATAAACTAATTGTTTATTTCAGATTGCAGAGGGCGGTATGGTATTCTATTGGAAAGAGCGAGAAATCATGGCTAATGCAAATAGCCAATGGATTGTTCAGGTCTGTACTCAATACACTGCTCAAAAACAAACAGTAATATAGCAAAATAAAACTTGATGGCCACACATATGGGCTTTAGGGAGCAGTCCTCAGTTCCTCATGAGTGACCATGATGTAAATCAGAAAATAAACAACTAAGCATCTGTTAGATTAATGTATAGAATGAAAGGAACTTGAGGCAATCTAGAATATGGATTGGTGTCAATTTCAATATAAATGAAAACCTCCATCATGTGCTTCTGAATCAGTTTCATACGAAATGTGCATGTGCATTTGAAATTAAGCCGCATGTTACCTTTTAGTAATTATTGTTAATGAAAATATTTTGTCTTGGTATGAAAACATGCGTAATGAATGGTCTTCTAAGAAAAATATGATCTAATTTAGGAGTGATTTATTTTTGCCCATGGATTTAACATAATGGAGTGTTATGGGTTTTATACTGAGAAATGGTCCTTAAGCTGTGGGGTAATGCATAAAGTAAACTTATAAATTTGACGGTACACGTAATGGTCTTGCATCTTTGTTGTTGTAGTATTGTGGTTATGAATTTGACGGTACACGTAATGTTCTTGATCATTTGTTGTTGTAGTATTGTGCTGTGGTCTAGTGGTAGAGCGTTGGACCCATGATCCAAAAGTCGTGGGTTCGATTCCCGCCATAACCACATGTGTTGTGTCCTTGAGCATGACACTTTATCTGCATTGCTTAGTACTGGTTCTACCAAAGAAAACAATCAAGAAGTACGTTAGAAGGGTACGCAGTAGGGTTCTTGATCTTTTGTTGTTGTTGTATTGTGCTTATAAATGTAAGGGTACGCAGTAATGTTAAACTTAAAGGTAAGCAGTAATGTTCTTGATCCTAAGTTGTCGTTGTATGATTATTCTTATACATTGAAGGGTATGCAGTAATATTCTTGATCCTTTGTTGTTGTATTATTGTGCTTATAAATGTAGGGGTACGCAGTAGGGTTCTTGATCCTTCGTTGTTGTATTATTGTGCTTATAAATTTAGGGGTACGCAGTAGGGTTCTTGATCCTTTGTTGTTGTATTATTGTGCTTATAAATTTAAGGATACACGTCTTGATCCTTTGTTGTTGTAGGATTGTGCTTATAAATTTAAGGGTACACATAATGTTCTTGGTTCTTGATCCTTTGTTGTTGTATTATTGTGCTTATAAATTTAGGGGTACGCAGTAGGGTTCTTGATCCTTTGTTGTTGTAGTATTGTGCTTATAAATATAAGGGTGGACAGTAATGTTCTTGATCCTTCGTTGTTGTATTATTGTGCTTATAAATTTTGGGGTACGCAGTAGGGTTCTTGATCCTTTGTTGTTGTATTATTGTGCTTATAAATTTAGGGGTACGCAGTAATGTTCTTGATCCTTCGTTGTTGTATTATTGTGCTTATAAATTTAAAGGTACGCAGTAATGTTCTTGAGGCTCTGCTTTTGTATTATTCTGTACTATTCTCACTGATCCAATTTTGTTATAGCTGCATTTTTATTCTAGTATTCCATAGGTTTATGTGTCAAAAATGAATTATCTGGCTTTTTAGACAATCAGGAGAACAATTTGGTAGGCACCTAAAACTCAGAATGCTAGAAAGCCTGTCTGTCTATCAATTGTTTTGTCTGCATCTGTTTTATTAAAACAAAAAAGCCTAGATAGTTTTGACTGACTGTTGTATTAACAGCAGCATTATTTTTACTGATGTTGTATTCACAGATGCATTATTGCTTCCACGATCAGAAGTTTTTGTACATGGCGATGGACTACATGCCTGGCGGCGATCTGGCCACGTACATGAGGAGGCTGAAGCAAAACGGTCAAACAATGCCAGTGTCGGCAGCGCGATTTTATTGCGCTGAGATAGTCCTTGCCCTGGACTGTATCCATGACATGGGCTTCATATACGGGTATTGTAATAATATTACTAAATTAGGTTAAACTGTTTATAGTAATTGAAGCTTAAACAATTTTGATAAACAAATATACTTCATTAGAATAAACAGTTGTGTCCATTTAAATGCTTGATATTTTGCCCTGTGATTATTTAAGGGCCTTTATCTTTCATATGGTTTTAGCTCTTCTGGCCGTCAAGGCAATTCCTCTGTCCATAGTTAAGTTTGTCATGAAACTTTATACAGTTCTTTATTAGCAAGTATTAAATGCTTTTGACATGGCCAATTACTCTGATTTTCATTTTAACAAAGTACTGCCACTTTTCATAAAACCTTTAGCTTGACGTAGCTCATAACTTAATATATGACCTATGGTCATGCAACTTTATGCAGTTTTATGGAAATTAATGCTTCAGCCAAAGATTTTTCAGCATTGACTGAGCAATTTTAATAATATCTCCATAAATGATATACCATGGAACTGAATTTTAATGGTAAATACAAATATGAAGGTTCTAGGCCCATTCTCCATATTTTATCTTGATGTAAATGGAGGATGGGTCTGGCATGTTCATTCCTGTAGGGGCCATATAACCTTTCATGTGTTTGTTTGAAAATCGGTTGGGAAATAAATATTGTACAGCCAAAATGTAAATTTGTTGTTGCTGGGACAGCAGAACATTAAAAAATCTTGAAAAACTTCATTTCGTCTTAATATTTTGCCGCTTTAGCCAAAAGAGGTTGCTCTAACTATTTTGATGGTCATTTTGCATTGCAGAGATTTGGAAGCTGCAAATGTGATGTTAGATCGACAAGGACATATCAAGTTGGTAGATTTTGGAACCTGTTTGAGGATGAATAAGGTATGAATGAGCTATTATAAAGAGTGCAAAATAATGAAAACATTAGATATTATAAAGAGTGCAAAATAATGTAAACATTTTGTATCTCTTTATTTGGTCAGTAAATATTATACAACTATCTATTTCCCTTGAGGTCAATGGTTAACAAAACTATTCTTCCGAGGGAATGACTATTGACACGAAACAGGAAACTATATCCATTGACCGAAAAAGAAATAGATAGCTGTTTGATTATATTTTCAAATGATTACCTTTTATTTGTGTGCATTTTATGTCTCCTGTCAACGTAAACTGGCGCAGTAGGTTTTCGGATACTTTGAACACACTTTGTGACGCCTTTGAATGCCTCTGCTCAACTAACCAATCCAGTTCTTTGTCGCTAGTTGAAATAAACCTATCCATTTCCGCGTTTATGGCGTTGTCATTTGGATATCAATCACAATCATTTGACGCTTTACTCATGATAATTTGCTCTGCGTAAAATGCTTGTGATTGATCTCCAATTGACAACGCCATGAACGCGGAAATGGATAGGTTTATTTTAAAAAATCACCCTGAATGGACTATTGATTCGATTATAGACTATTCTCCCGAAAGTCGGGTTTAAGCGGATAAGAGGTGAATAGTTTATATTATTGTATATCATACAATATAAGCGTTTTTCATTGGTCTAGAAGCATGCAATACTAAATTTAGAGTGCAATAGTAAATCTTTGTCATTGACGCCCTTTTTTAAGGTTATATATGACGGTCGATTTTTGTGGTGGAGGCAGACAACCCACTTTTCCTGGGAAGAAACAGTACTGTACACCTCCCGTATTCCGTAAGAATCGACACTTCCTCACTTCCAAGTCGAGCTCCCAGTGGGATTCGAACCCGCTGCGGTGAGAGGCGTTGATTTGCAAAGCAACGTCGTTAACCATTCGGCCACGGAGACGCTTTGCTATAACTTGAAAATTATAAAAAATATTGTAATAAAACTTGGTACATAAGTAGAGGAGCATATGGTAACACAATTTTGTTTTGGTGATATGCCAAAATTGTTGTTGTTATGGTAACATAATTCAGTCGTTAAGTTATACAGCTGAATAAGGGACCTTAATGCGTCTATCTTTATACTCAATAACTATTCGATAGTTACTTCCCTTCAAATAATTAATACATGACATGAAATTGATGTTAATTTTTTTGTGTATGTATTTTTATTACTTGTTGTATTATATTTGTAATATGTTTGCAAACTTACTGGATTTAAAAAAAAAGAAAAAAGTGAGGTATATCCTTTAAAAATTTGTATGGAAGATTATGTACTCAAACTTGTTTTTGTTAAGGATGCAAAATTTAGCATGCCTTTGTTATTTGTCTAAATAATAGTCTTTGGTTTGGTCTGGTCCAGCAAAAAAACATTTACTGTCAAACATCTGACCGGTAGGGGACATCATGTATTGCAAAGCAATACTGGAGAAACTAGTTTCTTATAACATAACTGCCCACCTCATTCTCAACTACCCATCAATCCATCATCAAGAGGGGTTTGGGTGGGCATGTGGGTGAGGGAGTGCATTTATTGAATGATTAAAAAAAATCTTCATCAATAATCTCAATGCTCATCCATTTTCTTTTGGTGGTGGTGGTGGGGTGATGCCGCCGCCTGGGAAAGGGAAGGTTGGGGGCTTAATTTTTAAAACATATAAATTGATATGATATGAAATGTGCAATAATTTCGGTACGGTAAACATACAATCTGCTGTTACTGAACATATTTTAAATGCATTTTATTCAAAGCTAAACCATATTGGGGATATGGACTTTCCTAATCACCGACGCCACCCAACTCAAAATTGAGCCCCCTTTTTAAGCTCTACTGGCAAAAGGCCAGTAAGGCTTATGCTGTGGTCTGTCGTCCGTTAACTTTTTGATTCAACACTCTAGCACCTTCATTTTTTATCCAACCTTTTCCAAGATTATTAATATCAATAAAAGCTTGGACGACACCGGAGTTATTGCCATTGAATCAACACAAATTGCTATTTGGTCTTAACACAATAGTGCCTCCATTTTGCATCCTACCTTTACCAAACTTTGCCAGATTGTTGATATTGATAAAAGTTCGGTCAAGTTCGAAAACCAGCCGTGTCGGAACAGTAACACAGAAGTAATGGACCTTGAATTATTGAAAAATGTGTAAACGTTTTGATGTCAACACTCAAGAACCTTCGTCTGTTTCATCTGATCTTTGCCAAACTTTACCAGATTGATAATATCAATGAAAGCTCAAAACGAGTTAAAAAATCAGCCAGATCGGACCAGTTGCACTAGAGGTATTGCCCTTGCATTAACGAAAATTGCTATATGTTGTCTTGTCAACACTGTAACTCCTCCATTTTGCAGAGGGATGGCGGAAGTGACAGGGTTGCTCAATTTAATTGAAATAAGTAGATATCGTATGAAAAGTGCAATATGTTTGGTAAAGGTAAACATCCAACTTTTTTATAACTCAACCATATTTGGGTGTGGGCTCCCCCCTCCACCCCACCCCTCCCACCACTAACCAATTATCTTGGTCACAACTCTGGTGGTAAAGTGGAGGAGGTGTCCCAAATTATTTTATAAATTATTTTTTGATTGTTTCTTTGTCTCGTCCGTCGGATGTGGACGTAAACCGGGCGGTCCTGTGTATCGGTCTATCCTCCGAGCACGTTAAAGAACCATAGGAATCTATTCGATAATAAGAGTAGGGCACGGTTCCCGGATTCCTATGTATCCTTCCCCTCTCTGGGACGGCTCTAAATAACGTACACTGTGTTGATGAGCCGTTAAACAACATTCAATTCAATTCAACTGTTTCTTTGTCACCACACATACTGCCACTCCACACTTTTTGTTAGCATATAAAGTATGCCTCTGCTCATCTAAATCATCGTCCCTCCTCCAACCACTCCATTCCCTCATGTGTACCCATAATTGTTTGTGTTGTTGATATTGTTCATGTCTATTATCAACACACTCTCCCTCGAAATAATACCTTGTGAATCTACATAATTTCCACAATTATTTTATTTTTTTATTTATATTAAGTGCATACCTTTTCCCATGGCAATCATCACCTCAGCCCACCCCTCCACCCCTTAACATCTCCCTGTCACCTTTATTTCCTTTCTTAAGATGTACTCTCTCATTTGTTGATTGCTCATGGATACATCTCGGCTATTTATATAAGTAATGCTTATATGATGAGAAGTGCCCTTTTTCTGATAATATGTAAGGTGTATACTTTATTTTTCTCTGAAAAAGCGAATAGTCGAGCTGCACTGTCCTCTGACAGCTCTTGCTTTATAATGTCCTCATTCTCATTTGTGGATATACATATTAGTATATAAACTCAGCTTTTACATACTCTATAAACTTTACAATCTTCAGGTGAGATTACCCATTCTGGTGGGTTCACCAGACCATATGGCACCTGAGGTTATCGATAACAACGGCAGTGACGGCTACTACGGCGTGGAGAGTGATTGGTGGTCCCTGGGCGTGCTTCTCTATCAACTGTTGGTCGGTAAGAACATGCTTTATACGTATAGGTTATAGTTAATCTACAATACTGCTCTTTATACACAAACTTTCATTCTCTTAACTGAGGCTGTGCCAGGGTTCTGATTAAAACAGTTCTACTGAGGATTGGACATTTCCTGTCTGAACTGGATGCCCATGGTTGATACTTTTGCTTGCATATGCATATCATTGTCATTTTTTGTGTTGACGTCGCTAACAACTTAAAATTTTATATAACTATGTCTTACATGAGACGTTATGACGTTACGTTGGTGCCTATTCTATACAGTTATCGAAAGTACTTGTTTTATGACTGTACTGAGCACATAATGGGAGAAAAATAATTCGCCATGAGTTTATCCATGTGAGATAGGGAAATCTCAAATGGATACTCATGATGGATTCTTGTAATACCCCTCCAAAACCCCCCTACCAACACCCCCTCCCCCCCCCAATCCCCCCCCACCCCCCCCGACTCAATGAGATTTAACCATTATTTTGCATTTTTCAGGTGAACTCCCTTTCCATGCTAGAGACCGCAACAAAATATTTTGTAGCATAGAAAACTTCATGAGCAAGAAGAAACCCTTACAGATTCCAGCACGCGTGAAAAATCGGGATGCCAAAATTTTTATGTGGGCTTTGTTATGTGAGAGGTAAAAGTTTTTTTAATCCTTCGCTCACTACAAATAGAGTGAAAACTGTTTGAGGTGTTAATATTTTTTTTTTTTGATGTTTGCATCCATGGCAATATGGAGATGATGTAGTATTTTTTTTACTGCCAAACAAGGTTTGGTTAGAGGTATATAGGAATGACACTGTGCTGTCCCATCGTGCCAAACAAGGTTTGGTCGGGGCTATATAGATATCACTTTGTGTCTTCCCATCACAACCAGAAAAAGTTATTAGCTCTATTTCCCAAAGGCCAGATGAGTTTAGGGGATGATGCGTTGTTGCCCGTCATTCGTCCGTTATCCGTTTCTTTTGAGCATTTTAACTATTCATTTCATAGGAATTTAAGGACATTTCCTAAATACCAACCATTTTAATTGTTATGCCTACAAAGGGCGGCATATAGTAGTCGCACCGTCCGTCAGTCAGACGGTTCATCAGTCCGTCCGTTCGTCCGTCAAGTCGTGTCCGGTCAGTAACTCTGACATTCCTGGACGGATTTTCCATTAACTTGGCACAAGTGCTCACCACAACAAGACGACGTGTCGCGCGCAAAATCCAGGTCCGTGGCTCCAAGGTCAAGGTCACACTTAGAGATCAAAGGTAAAAAAGAAGTGCTTTCGTGTCTGGTTAGTAACTCTGACATTCGTGGATGGATTTTCAAATAACTTGGTACAAGTGCTACAATAACAAGACGACATGTCGCGCGCAAAATCGAGATCCATGGTTCCAAGGTCAAGGTCACACTTAGAGGTCAAAGGTCAAAACCATTTCGGGGGCATTTGTCACTTACAGTGACATTTCTTGTTTAAATATATTTTTCACCAGTATTCATTATTAGGAACCTAAGAAACTGTTTAGATAATGAAGACATTTATTGATACTCGACATTGCACGAACATTCTGCTCACAATTACGAGTGATCATTGATGCAGGACGCGTAGAATATCAGATGTTCTTTAACAATTCATCAATCTGACCATTCAAATATTAGGACGAGAAACTCAGAAACAACTGGTCCTGCCCTGCACTAAAATCGAGTATAGTTTCAGTATTTGATAGGCTGCAGAGAGATTTATTTGTTTAGCCGCTATAGCTTTTTCATAGTTTGAATATAAATGTCTGTCTGAAACGTAGAAATTAACTTAAACCTTTAAATATTACTGATTTGATGAATGTATACTATTTTACCCATGTATAAAAGACATTAAATATTACTGACTTGATGAATGAATACTATTTTTACCCAAGTATATATAATTTATTTATCAATAAAAGATTATAAATAAAAGAATGGTACATAGAAAAAACAAGTATGAAAGGAGAAATTTGGAAATCGGCGAAAACGATAAATACAAAAAATATTGCAGTCTCTGTTTGATTCAAAGACTGTTCATGAACGGTAGTGAAAAGTGCTTGCTATCGTTAATGGCTTTTTTGCTCCGGGTTGAGCAGAACTCAATATTTAAAACGCCAATAGTACAGCATTTTGAGCCACCCCGAAGATGGTATGCTTATGACGGTGAAAATGAAACATTCAATGCGGTATTTTCACACCATTCCATGGCCAGCGGCGTATAGCCCCAATCACTAACAAAACTAGTTGCCCTAAACGAGAAAACCATGGGCGAAATAAACAAAAAGGAATTTAGCTTGGAGAAGAGGTTATGAAGCCTGCGTATCTCATGTAACAGTCAAACTACTAAATTAAAAAGCAGGCAACATATTTTAGGGGGATTAAACAGTTCTCAGAACCTTTAAAGGCTGGAGTAGTGAAACCAACTATTCGAAATTCAAGTAAGAAACCAAAAATATTTTAAAATGTATCACCGATATCAGTAAATATCGAACTTCACAGTTAAAGACCAAGTGTGTGTGGTATGTCCTTTGGCGGGCGTGCAAGAGGGCGTGCAACATTAAACACTTAGTTTCCGCTGAATAATTTTGTTAGAAATGTGGTATTGCGATAAACTTGCAGGATAGGTAGCTTATATGGAAAGGCAGGTTGGGATGGCATTCGGGGTCACTGGGGTTAATGTCACTGTTACTAAAAATAGAAACACGATTTCCGCTCAGTAAATTAAGTCAGGAATGAGATATTAGAATGAAACTGCTGTAAAGGTATCAAAAGGAGGTTTTGGATGGCATATCACTCATCTAGGAGTCAATATCATTAGAAAAATGGTTTCCGCTCAATAACTTTAGTTGGGAATGAGGTATTGGAATGAAACTTGCTGTGAAGATATTTTATATGGAAATGAGTTATGACCCTTTGTAGTTTTAGCCAGTGGGAATCCTTTACTACCCATTATTGGCCTATAGATTGCTTTTATATATTTCGGATGATTCAGTTTCAATTTAATTTGATCCTAAAGAAAAATGTTATTGGTGCAATAAAGTGGAAGGGTCAAAGGGGCAAAGGCGGTGGTAATATGTTTCTGCCTTTAGAACAGTTCTAATGGCAGTTTTATATTCATATTGTCAATGTCAAAAATATCTTTTTTTTCCAAATTTTGAAACAAAAAATCCCAACTGAAAGAAAAGAAAAAAGAATTAGCAAAACCATGACAATTTCAGTATTTAGTAACATTATTAAAGATACAACAAGATACTTTTTCCCCGAATATATTGAAAGATAGCGCTAAATTCCCCAATTATATAAGTATGAATTATGTTCCCAAAATAGAGCAAAAAAACACTGTAGGTCATTACGTCATTCATGCAGAGTAGGCTTTCCCAGCCACATGGCGTTTAAGTTTATCTTCATCTGACTGGAAAAGACCTAACCGATGCAGTCCGAAAAAATAGTGCTCAACAATGAAATGGTCAAGGAGAATAATTAGGGCTAAAAGTGGAAAGCCCTTCTTATTCTTATTCTTCTTTTTCATACTTCTTCTTTGTCTTCTTCGTCTTTGTCTTTTTTCATTCCAATAAACGGGACAGTGTAAATAAAGATATCCCCACCAGGTTATATTCTCTAACAAACAAGGCGGCATTGATAGGCAATATAAGTAAAACACATAAATAATCATGTATATCTAATATAACAAACAAAAACCTAGAAAGTCACGAAGTAAGTACTCAATGGGCTGGCAGAAGCCAGAGCAACAAGAGAATAACTACCGTCTTAAAAGGATTTAGGTAAACGTGTCATAGGTGCACTATCTGTCCGCTTATCTCACAATTCATAATTTTTCATTGCAGAGATGTTGAGATTTTATCTTATTTTCAGTAGGTGATAAAATTTGCGTTACTCGGTTTTTATCCTTAGGTTCTATAGTAAAATAAAAATCTTTGACCAAGTAAAAAGATGATGATTTTCAAGATTTTGATTTTGAAAGATATGTATGTTGAATCAGTTTGCATGCATGTGCATGCAACATGCAGGGTTTTAAAAGAATCACATTGTAGATACCTTAATTTTAACAGTAAACTTGGTTGAACATCAAGGATAAAGACCGAGTTTATCACCTACCAGAATGAATTAGGTAGGTCTTATTTCTGGTCACTGATTGGTCAGTTTTATTGATGATGCTCTATCAAGATTACGAATCCAAGAGGAAAGCATAGTGGCGAACTGTAAATGGGTCCACCACTAAACATGCAGTGAGTTGCAAAATGCTAGGGTCTCTTTTGATAAACTTTTTAACAAGTTTAATAACGATTGTATGAAAGGAATTATGACCAAGGATCTTACGAAGTTTGTAAATCACATCACCATAGAAGTCAGGTTGTAATAGTCCTTGATAAACCATATTTCTTTTTTCATATGTTTTAATCATATTTGCAAGAAAATATGTAAGATTTTAAAATGTTATGTTTTTGTTTTTTGTTTTATTAAAAGTTCATATTATTGAATGTTTTATTAACATTTTAGTGCTCCGTGATTTTTTCTGAAGTCGAACATTTCATCTTGACATCAAGGCCGTGTTCGTCTACTTATTTATATTTATCATACTTCTCCTTCTTCAATATAAAATTTCATAATTACAATTTTGAAATACCGGTGCCAATGCTACTTTAGATTTTCCTTTTATTTAGCCATTCCCGAAATGCAGTTATGAAATAAAGACGTCACATTTTGGACTGCTCCGAGGATGGGTTTCTCGCCTTATTATATCATTCATTGCGACGTATCGATTGTTTGTTTAAATCATTTGATTTACTATGAGTTGGATTAGAAGATGTATGAATTTTAAACGTTTATGGCAAGCTAATTGTCCATTAATTACGTGAACCCAGGTTAACGCCCGTAAACATAGGATAACGACCGAAATTCATAGTTTAATCGAGAAACCTAGTTTATCGAACGTAAACCATGATTTACGGTCGATATACTAGGATTATCAAATCAACTATGAATTTCGGGCGTGAACATGGGTTCACGACCTTGAACCTATGTTTACGACCGTGAACCTATGTTTACGACCGTGAACCATAGTTTACGAACGTGAACCTATGTTTACGAGCATGAACCATAGTTTACGGACGTAAACCTAGGTTTACGTTCGATATTGTGGGTTAAAATATCTCGTTATATTGAACGATATATCACTTTAATTTTTGCAACGTTAGGAGAATAAGCATTGCGCATTGCGCATTGTAACATATGCAACGTTAGGAGAGCAAGCAAAGCAATGCGAAAGATTTCAGATGTGTGCGTTATTTTCACATTTTAGGGGTATCAGAATAGAAATAGAACATCGTTTACGGTGAATTATCTATAATATATCACCGTTTGTCGTTCAATTGTAAACAATAATTTCACGTTTATTGTTTACAAATGAACGACAAACCGTGATATATTAAACGATAATTCACAGTAAACGATGTTCTATTTCTTAAATAATAATTAATAATCGTAAACATAGGTTCACGCTCGTAAACATAGGTTCACGTTCGTAAAACCGGGTTTATCGACTTGTAACTATGCTTTTGGACCGGTATCTGTGATTTACGAGCATAGCCAATCACGACCGTGAACCATAGTTTACGAACTGAACTATAGTTTACGAGCGTGAACCTAGGTTAACGACCGTGAACCATAGTTTACGGACGTGAACGTAGGTTTATGAGCGTGAACCATAGTTTACGAACGTGAACCTATGTTTACGACCGTGAATTTGGGTTTACGAGCGTGAACCACAGTTAACGAACGTGAACCTAGGTTTACGTTCGATAAACTAGGTTTCTCGAACAAAACTATGATTTTCGGTCGTTATCCTATGTTCACGAGCGTGAACCTATGTTCACGGTCGTAAACCCAAGTTCACGGTCGTAAACATAGGTTCACGTTCGTA
This sequence comes from Cyrtodaria siliqua, assembly GCA_037043455.1. NCBI lineage: Eukaryota > Metazoa > Mollusca > Bivalvia > Adapedonta > Hiatellidae > Cyrtodaria > Cyrtodaria siliqua. The sequence goes on from JAWPHD010001687.1 coordinate 186,625, forward strand.
AACTATGGTTCACGCTCGTGAACCCAGGTTCACGCCCGCAAACATGGGTTCATGCTCGTGAACTTAGGATAACGACCGAAATTCTTAGTTCAATCGAGAAACCTAGTTTATCGAACGTAAACCTCGGTTCACGAGCGTAAGCAATGGTTTACGCCCGTTATCCTATGTTTTCGCTCGAAAATATAGGTTAGTATTCGATAAACCTGGTTTTACGTTCGAAAAACCGAGTTTATCGATCGTTAATCCTAGTTTTTCGACCGTTCACATAGTTATTGGACAATTGGCTTGCCATAAACGTTTACGTCAATAAATGAGTACGATATCGAAAATGTCCACGTATTATTTCAGCAGCCCTCGTATGCATCTTCTGGTGCTGACTGCTTTTTGAACACCACAAAGTACATTTAAATTAAATGAAGGACAAATATTTTGATTTTTAAGAAAGAGATTGAGGATAAAGTCCGATTAAACCGTTTTATTTTCATATCTTGACACGTGTGTTAGTAGATCTAACCAAACGTAAAAGTAATGAATATATTTTACCAAAAACGTACTTTATTAAACCTATCGTTGAATAAGACATAAATGAAAACCCAAAGTGTTTAAGTGACTATGCAAGCATATTTACAGTAAAAAATATCATGCATTACTAAACGAGACGGTAATTTTAATGCTTGATAACAACTTCAAGATTGTCATGCGTCCCTTTAAAGTATATTGTTTATATTTTGTGACAATTTTACTGTAATTTTTCTTTAAAGGGACACTGTCCGTAAGTAATCAGATATTGAGCATAACCAAATAACCGTCTGACTTTTATTCAGTGAAATGTATACATGAAAACATGAGCATAGACCCTAAGAAGTCCGTAGTAAAACACTCGTGAGTTTGAAAAAAATAAGCTTTAATTATTATTTGTAAATAAAGTGGGACCAACAATATTTACCTTTTTCTGCGATAACGTGACTTTCATTAGCGCATTAGGTTTTCACCACAGTATGTATTGCGTAATATGTATTGCCCGGTTTGCTCAGTCGGAAACGATGTCGACTACTTCACGCTCACTTTTATTACCGTGAGTGTAATTTAGTTTGGGCTGCGAGTCCAAACGCCCGAAACGGTTTTTTTTTTTTTTGTACCGCGATTGAATTCCGTGAAACAATCTTGCTTTTAATTAGTAAATATTCAATAATGTTTAGTGTGTAATGTTTGCGAACATAATTAGTGTGTGTATTATAGGCTAACAATTACGGACATTGTCCCTTTAAATAACAAACTCTGACTGTAAGGTTCTTTCAGTATCATAAAAAGTATTTTCCTAACATGTACACACTGTTCGTTTTCTTATCAGTTTGTATTCATTCCCTTTCCTGTTTTCTTATGTAACTGTTCTGACCGGCTTGTGATACTTTGTATCACTGTTTTCTTGTCCAGTCTTCTTCAAACTTTGCCAAATTGTATATAAGCTGTTTCTCGAACAAGTTTGATAATCAGCCCCCGTTAGTTATTCCAGAGTTTTGCCCCTCGGAATAATAAAAATCCACCAATCAACTAAATCATTAATATGTAAAGAAAAGCGGGGGTGGGGGCAGGTGGGGATGGGGGAGCACCAATTAACTAAATCATAAATATGTAAAGTAAAGCGGGGGTAGGGGCGGGGGGGGGGGGGGGCGCTGGGGGATACATTGCTAGGATAATATATAGATGTGTACAATTGATATAACATTGTTTTTTGTTTTTTACAGAACTGAGAGATTGGCAAACAGTACACAGATAAAAAGTCACCCATTTCTAAAAAGCGAGAAGTTTAATTTTACCAACATTAGACAAAGTAAGTTAAAAAGTATTTTATTGAACTAGAGTGTGTTATGGATGTCCAACAAGAGAACAAAGATATTGCAATACAAATTCATACAATGATAAAGGGCGCTGAGAGAAAGTGCAGAGATCTAACATATGTTTATTCAAATTAGAAGTATTGCCCTTTGTAATTGTATACATGGTATACTTGTAATTCTTGTCCGGAGCATAAGTCAAAAACTATTAATTGAATACTGCTGTAATACATGGCCATATGATAAGTTGGGGGATACATTTGGGAGCATCCATCGGTTCTACCGTTTTCTTGTTTAAGGAAGGAAATAAATATCAAGGAATATAAAGGAACCATAACTTTATCTTCATTCACATTTAGAGTTACTGCCCTTTGTAAAAAAATGTATACTGGTTGTTCTTGCCCAGAGTATAATTTGAAAACTAGTATTGTGACAAGAATGAAACGTAATACAATGAGAGAAAAGAGTTGAAGTGCGCAACACAATAACCATAAGCTTGAGTACATAACAAAAGGACCTTTTATTAGTCCCCTACCGGTCGCAGACGGGAGGGACTATAGGATTGCACTCCGTCCTAGTCCTTCAGTCTGTCATACTTCGTTTCCGCTCAATAACTTCAGTTAGGAATGAGATATTTTAATGAAACTTTATGGGCTAGGGTTGAAAAGGAAGTTTGGGATTGTATTTGGGGTCACTGGGGTTAAGGTCAAGGTCACTGTTATTCATTATTTATGCTACATTGATTAGTGGCCGAATGGGTAACGACGTTGCGTTGTAAACCTTCGCCTCTCACCGCTGCGGGTTCGAATCCCACTGCGAGCTCAACTTTTAAGTGAGGAAGTGACGATTTTTACGGATGGCTGACTGGTTCTACCCAGGAAAAGTGGGTGGTCTGCCTCCACCACAAAAAATCGACCATCGTATATAATCTTACATGTGTTGAAAATGACGTAAAACACTAAACAAACAAAGCTTCAGCGATTATAAAACACCATTTACACAATGTAATTTTTTATATTAAAATACTGAAAAACGCACTCCTTTTATATTGAGACATTAATTATCAACTCAAAGGGACAATACCGGAAGTTATCCGAAATAACGGCATGCATTTGCGTATAGAGCCTTCATTTTTCATTTGATCTTCACCAAACTGTACCAGATTTTTAATATCAATGAAAGCTCGGAAAAGTGGGAAAACTAGCCAGATTGGACCAGTAACAGCAAAGTTATGACCCTTGATTTAGTAAAAAATGCTAAATTTTTCATCGTTAAGACGATAGGGCTTTTGTTTCGTTTGATCTTTACAAAACCTTACCATGTTGTTAAGACGACAGGGCCTTCATTTCTCATTCGATCTTTACCAAACTTTAACAGATTGTTAATATTAATGAAAGTTCGAAAATCAGCCAGATCGGACCAGTAACAGCAGAGTTATTAGCCTTTGATTTAGTTAAACATGTTATATTTTGCTTCTTTAAGAAGACAGGGCGCCTGTTTTTCATGTGATCTATACCAAACTTTACCGGATTACTAATAGTACAGAAAGGTCGGACAAGTTCGAAATCTAGCCAAATCGGGTTAGTAACAACTTTGTCCTGACTAGTTCTCCTGAACCCCTGGCAGGATTTAAACGAAAACTTTTAGGGAATGATCAGTTCCAGGTCTAGTTGTGCATAACATCGCCGTGTTCTGGTTTAATACTCTTTGGCAGAGTTATGGCCAATTAAAGGTTTTGATACACAAACTTTGTCTGGACTAGTTCTCCTGAACCCCTCGCCGGATTTCGTCGAATCTGTGCAGGGATGATAAGTACCAAGCCTGGTTGTGATATCATAGTCGCCTTCCGGATAACAAATTTCTGGCGGATTTATGGCCCTATAAAGGTTTTTGATACATACACTTTTTCCCATCTACTTCTCCTGAACCCTTGCCGGATTCCAACGAAACATGACAGGAATGATCAGTATCAATCCTAGTTGTGCATATCATCGCCATATTCCGGTTGAATGATTTTTTGCAGAGTTACGCCCTTTAAAGGTTTTAATACATATTATTTGTCCAGATTAGTCTCTTCTGAACTCCTTGCCGGATTTCAACGAATCTTGGTGGGGATGATCAGTACCAAGCCAAGTTGCACTATCATTGCCGGGTTCTGGTTAAATAATTTTGGCAGAGTTATGACCCTTAACTTTGTACAGACTAGTTCTCCAGAACCTTTGGCTGGATTTCAACGAAACTTGGCAGGGATGATCAATGCTAAGCCTAGTTGCGTATATCATCACCATATTCCAGTTGAAGGCTTTTTGAAAGAGTTATGGCCGCTTATACATAAATTTTATCTTTAGCCAGTAGAGTGTCCGTCCACAGGCCCTCTTGGGCCTCTTATTCTTTAATTGGGAGCTTAGGGACCTTGTTGGACCAGTTTTACTTACAGTTATAGTGAAGAATTTCAAAAATCTTCCCTGAAACTACAAAAGATAAATGTTTAATATGTTTTATTTATTATCAGCTTATGGATCCTCTACCAAGTTTGTTCAAATGGTGACCCTGGGGTCAAATTTGGCCCCGCCCCAGTGGTCACAGTTTTACATAGACTTATATAGGGATAAACGTCAAAAATCTCCTTCTCTGAAACTATAAGAGCCAAAGGTTTAATCTTTTGTATTTACCATCAGCTTTTTGTCCTCTACTATGTTGTTCCAATGGTGACCCCTGTGTCAAATTTGACTCCGCACCAGGGGTTACAGTTTACATAGATTGATACAGGGAAAAACTTAAAAAATCTTCTTCTCTCAAAATACAAGAGCTAAAACTTAAATATTTTGTATTTATTAACAGCTTATGATCCTCTAAAACGTATGTTCAGATGGTGGCGCTGGGGTTTAATTTGGCCACGCCCCAGGGGTTACAGTTTTACATAGACCTATATATAGGGACACACTTTAAAAATCTTCTCTGAAACTACAAGAGAGGTTTGTATTTACACTCAGCTTATGGTCTTCTACCAAATTTGTTTGAATGGTGACCTTGGGGCTCAAATTTGGCTCCAACCCAGGGGTCACATGTTTAACATAGAGTTACATAAGAAAAGTGTAAAAGAAAATCTTCTCTGAAACTGCAAGAGCTAGAGGTTTAACATTTTGTATTTACCATCAGCTTGTGGTCCTCTACAAAGTTTGCTCAAATGGCGTCCCAGGGTCAAATCTGGCTCCGCCCCTGGGTCACATGTCAAACTTGGTTTGAGTGTTTATATTAATTAACGAAAGTTTTTTTCGGTTTAAAGCTAGTCAAACTTTAGCCAAATACATCCCTTTCCAAGTTCCCATATATATTGATAATTGAAGACACTTAATAAAAAACTAGTTTGATACTGCCATATCTGACATTCCTTTTATCCCCCATTACCCCACCCCACCATGGACACCATATTGCCAGTAGAGCGATACAGACCCCCTTCGGCCTGTTGTTATGGATATTTATTCCACAATAAATATAATATTTTCCATTTTGAATCAGTAACAAGAGGCCGAAGAGAGTCTTACAGCTATTTTTTGTGTCATACCCAGAAGAAAACAGAACAATCATCAATGTGACCACCACATAATATCAACAAATGGACCCATTCTTCAATATTCTCACATAAACACAAGTCGCAAATGAAACGCTTTTACGGAATGCATTTTTGGGGTACTTGAACGCAACTGGGTCTGTATATAAGGAAAAACTTAAAAGAAAATCTTCTTCTCTGAAACTAAAAGAGACATAGGTTTATTATTTTGTATTTAGCATCGCTTATGGTCCTCTACCAAGTGTATTCAAATGGTGACCCTGGAGTCCAATTTGGTTCCGCCCCTGGGTCACATTCCAAACCTGGTTTGAGTGTTCAAGTGCTGAAGGTCAAGCGTGAGCTGTTGTGGTCTCTCTTCGTCCACGTCCGTGCGTCCGTGCGTCCACAATTGCTTCAAACAGGTTCTTCTCTAAAACAGCTTCACCAAGTTTGACGAAACTTCACAGGAATGATCGATTATTGGGTGGTTTTCTCTCAAGGTTGTTCAATTTCTGGAAATCCATGCAAAACTCCGGTTGCCATGGCAACCGAATGAAAAAAGCTGGAAAACGTTAAAAGTATTCTTCTTTAAAACTACTGGCTCGATTTCAAATAATTTCACAAAAATGATGTTGAGCTGACCCTCTACTAAGATTGTTCCAGCTGAGTTGATTCGTCAAAAAACATGGCCGCTAAGGGTCGGGGCTTATTTTTGCTATATTTCTATATGGAAAACTTAAAAAATCTTCTAGTCTGAAACTTCGTGATGGATTTCAAAATAATTTCACAGAAGTGGTATTTGGGTGACCCTCTACCGAGATTGTTCAAGCCGGATTGATTCATCAAAAAACATGGCCGCCAGAGGGCAGGGCAATGTCCCTATATAACTATATCAGACAATGTTTAAAAATCTTCTTGTCTTCTTGTCTGAAACCACTTGTTCCTTTACAAAATAATTTTACAGAAATGATGTTTAGGTTGGTATCTTCCAAGATTGTTCAAGCCGGGTCGATTCATAAAAAAAAATGGCCGCTAGGGGGCGGGGCTTATATTTGCTATATTTTTATATGGAAAACTTAAAGATTCTTCTTGTCTGAAACCGCCTGATGGATTTCAAAATAATTTCACAGAAATGATGTTTGGGTAATACTTTAATTATTGAAGCCGGGTTGATTTGTCAAATATCATGGCCGTCAGTGGGCAGGGCATTTTCCCTTTATTACTATATCAGAAATCGTTTACAAATATTATTGTCTGAAACCACTTGTCCCATTACAAAATAATTTCACAGAAATGATGTTTGGGTTGGCATCTTCCAAGTTTGTTCAAGAAGGGTTGATTCATGAAAAAATATAGCCGCCATTAGGCGGGCTTATATTTGTTATATTTCTACATTGAGATCTTAAACATCTTCTCGTCTGAAACCGCTCGATGGATTTAAAGATACCAAACGTGTTCAAACTGGGTTGATTTATGAAAACATATAGTCGCCAGTGGGCAGACAGTTTCCCCAACTTCTACCAAAGTGTTGTTAATGCTATCAGCTATAGGACATCCATCCCTGTCATCATAATAGATTTGATAATATACCATGTATACTAGAAAGATATTTTGCATACAGTGCATAATACAGTGCATAAACCTGAGTCTTGATAGGACTCCTTTTTCTAGTGGTTTATTGACGTACGTTTCCAACAAACTAGTTTGTAAACGTTTGAATGACCTAGAAACCCCGTTAATTGACGCTATTTGGATAGAAGTAAGGTCCAAAGGAATTAATATTATTTTGTGTAATGTTTACCGTGCACCAAACACAAACGTATCGTTTTGGGATTCTTTTAATATATCTATTGAAAAGGCCCTTGACATAAATAAGGACATTATTATTGTAGGCGATCTAAACGAAGATCTACTTAATCCAAATTGTAAACATCTGAAGAATATTATGCTATTAAACAATTTATCCAACGTTATTTCCGAACCTACTAGGGTCACACACTCAAGTGCGACATTGATAGATCCAATTCTGATATCAGACTCACTCAAGTCACTGAACGAGGGAACATTTGATGTACCTTCTGAAATCAGTGATCATAAATGTACTTATATGTTGTTAAAGATGCACCTAACGTCAGACGTAAAGTATGGTTTTATAAACATGCAGACTTCGACAAACTGAATGACAAAATTGCAAATACTGACTGGAATTTTATAAATAACAATGATTGTATAAATCATATATGTTCAAAGTTCACTGACCAAATAGTAGTATATATGGACGAATGTATCCCGTCCAAAGATGTTATAATAAGACCAAATGACAAACCATGGTACAATTCTGAAATAAGATCACATTCAAGACAACGTGACAGACTAAAGACTAAAGCACTTAAAACAAACAAGACAGACAACTGGACAAAATACAAACACGCTAGAAATAAAGTAAATAATTTAAAAAAGTATGCAAAAGAACAATATTTTAGTAATATGGAGGATTTAATAGTTGACAGCAATAAGAATAATCCCAAACTTTACTGGAAATTATTAAAGCAAATAGTTAAATCAAATAAAAAATGTGAAATAATTCCTCCATTAAAAACAACATTAGACAACGGGGATGAAATATTCCATTTTAATGATACTGACAAAGCGAACTGCTTAAATGACTATTTTATTTCAATCTCTTCAATCAGTGAAGAACAGAACAGTACAAGGCTTCCTGTATTTACCCCTAAAACAAATAACACCATTGACAATATTTACATAACCGAATCTGAAATTGTTGATATTATAGCAAATCTAAATCCCAACAAATCTGTTGGCGAAGATAAAATAAGTCATAAAGTATTAATAAAAACTAAAGGCACAATTGCAAAACCTTTAGCTCTGTTATTCAATAAATCTATATCTGTATGCCAATTTCCTGATTTGTGGAAATCGGGTACTATCATGCCACTTTTTAAAAAGGGAAACTCTAATGAATCGTCTAACTATAGACCAATTGCACTCTCAAGTTGCGTTGGTAAGTTAATGGAAAGGGTTGTGTATAAACACATATACAATTTTTTCATTAGAAATAACCTTATATATAAACTACAATCTGGTTTTTTAAGAGGTCATTCAACTGTACACCAGTTAATCGATATCTACCATCAAGTTTGTCTAGGTATCGATTCGGGTCAATTCACATGCATGGTCTTTTGTGATGTTTCGAAAGCCTTTGATAGGGTCTGGATCAAAGGACTACTTTTTAAACTGAAACAGAGCGGTGTAAATGGTGACGTTTTGAAATGGATAGAAAGTTACTTAACTGGTCGTACACAAAGAGTTTTCTTAGGTTCAAGTATGTCCAGAAGTCAAGCAACAACAGCTGGGGTTCCTCAAGGTTCTGTGCTAGGCCCCCTATTCTTTTTGATTTTTATTAACGACATAGCAGAACATTTGTTAAGTATCACTCGTATATTTGCAGATGATACATCACTAGCATTCACCGCGTCAAACATATCTGATATTGAGGGTATTCTAAATCATGACTTATGTGTTATTTCTGACTGGTCAAAACAATGGTTAGTTGACTTTAATCCTAATAAAACTGAAGCTATTTTATTTACGCTTAAGAAAAATATACCGTTTCCCTCTCTAGTGTTTAACAATACTAATGTCACATTTGTAAGTCATCACAAGCACTTGGGTCTTACACTAAGTAGCGACGGAAAATGGCATGAACATGTTAATTGTGTAATAAACTCATCTTCTAAGGTTCTAGGAATGATGAGAAAAATTAAGTTTACAGTCAACAGAAAAGCGCTTAACCAAATATACATTTCATTCTTACGGCCAATTTTAGAATACGGCTCATCTGTTTGGGATAGTTGCACTAACTATGAAAAAGATAATCTCGAAAAAATACAACACGAAGCCGCTCGTATTGTTACTGGGTTAACCCGATCTGTTTCACTTCGAAATTTATATAAAGAAATAGGTTGGCTTTCTCTTGAAGAAAGGCGTAAATATCAAAAACTTATCGTTGCTTATAAAATAAAAAAAGAAATTACCCCTGAATATTTAAATAATCTTTTCCCTGAAATTGTAGGACTTTCTACACCTTATAACTTAAGAAACCGTAACGATTTGTTCCATCATGTATTAATTTGTGGAATAATCTTCCCGAACACATTCGTAATTCTGATACACTTACTTCATTCAAAAGTCAACTAACTAACCATTGTTTTAAACCATCTAAAATAACCTTGTTTTTACACAACTGGCTCTCGGTTTTTATCTGTTTTACATTCTCGTCTGAGAAACAATTGTAGTAATCTTAACTATGACCTATTTTTAAACAAATTAAGACCATCTGCAAGATGTGAGAACTGTGACCACGAAAGAGAGGATGCCGAACATTATTTTATGCAATGTCCTTCCTATACAAATGAACGGCTTCTTCTCTTTCGTGTAACCCGTCATCTCCATCCTTTAAGCATTAATACGTTGTTACAAGGGAAAGATAGTCATTCAGACGAAGAGAACATTTTTATTTTTAAGCACGTTCAAACTTTTATGAAGGATACGAAACGTTTTGATAGGAACTAGATCTATATGTATTTCTTTTGATTCCGGACAGGAGGGGGACCAGGGATCTGTGTTGTCAAACAATGAATTCAGATAAATAGCATGACTTATGCTTTGAACAAAACTTATTGCCATCTTATCCATTATATGTATATTATTTGTTGTTGGGGAGGGCCGAATCTAACGTTGGTATAACTTGTGGCCCAACCCTTTTGCTGTATTATGTAAAAAGCAATAAAATATGTTTAAAGTAATAAACCTGAGCTGAAACTGACACCCTTTGTGTTGTGTTTTAGCTCACCTGAGAATAAAGTGCTTAAGGGTGACTTTGTGTGATTAAAAATAGCGTACAGCATGTGGATTTGATAAAAAAAAATAGCTATTCGAGTGAGATATTGCAAAGAACTTGCTGTGTAGGTAGCTTATATGGAACGGAAACTTAGTATTGCATTTAGGGTGAAGGTCGCTGTTACTAAAAATAGAAAATGAGTTACAAAATATTTCTCTGGAATGATGTATTGCAATAAGACTTGCTGAAAGGAAGCTTGGGATTGCATTTGAGGTCAAGGTAATGTTATTGTTACTAAAAAATAGAAAAATGGTTTCTGCTCATTTTTTTTAAGACTGAGATATTGCGACGAAACCTGCTTTGTATGTAACTTATACGGAAGCAAAGCTTGGCGTTACATTTGAGGTCACTGATGTCAAGGTCAATGTTTCTTAAAATGGAAAATCTCTTCTAAGAATAACTTAAGTTAGGAATGAGATTGAAACAAAACTTAACAGTATCGATCAAACCGAGACTGCAATATTTCGTATGTGTCGTGCTCGGCCGTTTCCAAAGGTCCATTGTCATATTCCTTTTTTTTTTTGGTATGTAGGTACCTGATATAGAAAGGAAGCTTGGGATTGCATATAAGGTCGCTGGGTCATTGTTACTAAAAATAAATGGTACATGGGCTATAACTTTAGATAGGTATGAGTTATTGCAACGATTCTTGTTTGAAAAAAAAAAGATGTGGAAAGGTAGCTTTAGACTGCATTTGAGCTCACTGTCAAGGTCATGTCACTGTTACTTAAAATAGAAAAAATGTTTTTTTGGGAAATAACTTCAGTTAGGAGTGATGTATTGAAGGAAAACTGGATCTGTAGGTAGGTTATGTGGAAATTAATACTAGAACAACACCTTGTAGAATGCAGAAAGCTTATGGAAAACCTGAATTTCATGGAATTTCCATGTTTCTTGTTGATATTTGATACAGCCATAAGTCATCTTGAAGACGAACACTTTGTCGAAATGAAACCATTCAAGTTTGCCACCGTATGTACCCAAGTTGTCGGGAGATGCAGACAGGAGCCATTTTAAAGATAACTATGTGTACACATTGTCATTATTTTAAACCATTTCAGCTGTGCCACCGTATGTACCCAAGTTTAAAGACGAAGAAGACACAGGTCACTTTAATAGAATAGCTGAAGAAGACCTCCCTCATACAGGGGTGAATACATACTCTGGGCGTCACGAGCCTTTCATCGGATTTACTTATAACAAAGCCCTAAATCAGTATGTTATCCACATTGACTGTTTTCTGTGTAACTTTTATATGCCCTTGCAATATTTATACTCTCGCTTTACCCCCGATTTACCCAGCTTTAAATTTTATTGAAATGGGAAATGCCTTTACATATAATATATTTGTATGAACTACACTACCTTTAATGTGATGTATTGTTATGCCCCGAAGAGAGGGAGCATGAAGTAAAGTAAAAGGCTCAAGTTGATCTATTTGGACTACTCTTCGACCGATCGGTCAATTTTGACCAATTTTCATATGGAGGGTGTTTAGTTTAGTGGTCAAGGCGACATCCAAGATGCTCACCATTATCATAAAAGGTTGAACCTTTTAAAAAACAAACAATTAGACAGATTTTGAAAGTTTTTTATATAAATGATTACCAACCCCTAGACAATCAAATCAAACTTAATATACACATAACATTTGATATGACCTTTTGTCCTTGTACATCATCCATTATTGCTTACCTAATTTATTATATAATTATGGCCATTTGTTTTACTTAGAATGTTCCACTCTAATATTCTAACCTGTTAACACATTTTTTCTGAAACATTTTCGAATAGATTGTTACTAACTATGTACATATAACAACAGATTACCTTATGTGCCTCTACATCACACATTGTTGATGCCTAATTTATTACAGAATGTCGCTTTATTTGACTCAGAATATTTTTCACTCTATAATGAACTTCATGTGGCTTTCAATTTAAAACTTTTTATGGATTGTTATTACACTTGACATACAATTCACACATGATGATATGTCTCTGCATCAACGGTTTTTCGATTCTGCAAGAGTTCTTTTACATAATTATAGGCCTTTGTTTTACTTAGAATTATTTTCAAATTAAAAAGTAACAGATACTTTAGACATTTATTATTCTTGATTTTGACCTTCGGTTATAGCAAAAAAACTCATCATTTTCAATGATAGTTCTAGTTTTCACAAGACTGGCACGTCACCATATTTGATGTATATTTGGTTGTTTTCCAGGTTGTTAACACCTGCTGAAAGAGGAGCATCTCAAAATGTAAGTAACATAAATCTGCTTTATTATACTGACTTGTCATGATAAACGTATCAAATGAATTGGAGTTTACATCATTATGGGTTATATTGAGATAGCGACATCAGAAAGAGACGAAATGAAGTCGAAGGATGAAGTCTCCCATCAGACATGGCACTCTTGCTTTAGCTCAGTTATGCCGTGGTCTGTTGTAAATGGTCTAACATCCATTGTCCATCCGTCTGTTAACTTTTTGATGTCAACATTTGCATCAGAGTTATGGCCCTTGATTAAATGGAAAATGCTATAGTTTGCCTTGATTTTCATCATTTAATGGAAGGGCTGTTTTAAGAGAAAAATGTTATTGATGCATGCAGGTATAATATTATATTATTATTAATCAGGTATTGAATTAGCAATGGTGGAGGCATACCGCCCACTTTTTCGTGGATAGAACCAGTAAGGCATACCTCACACTTGCTCACTTACAAGTCAAACTCACAGGGATTCGAACCTGCAGTGGTGAGAGACAATATTATCTATTAAAGACCTGCATATATTTATTATGGACATCCTGTAACTTTATACTTGATGTCCACTGATCAAACTTTATTCAAACAATGCATCCAATCTGGTTTACTGATATTCTTTTTTGGTGTGTAGAGTAAAAAATATAGTGTATGTTGTTTCAAATTTCTTTACACATCTCTCTCAATTTTCCGTTTCTCTCTCTCTCTCTCTCTCTCTCATACCACAAAGGTGTACTCAAAAATGTTCTGGAGATCAAAGACATCATCAGAGGAGGGCAAGATGACGGTTGAAACCTTTCGGGTAAGTTCCTAATGTCTCAATATGAGTTGCCATTTTGACTCTGATTCAAGTTGATGAATATTGATTATATCCCGCTTTCACAATGTGACGTAGGGGCTATCACATCGTCCGTAACGTTGTGCCCCGTCATGTAACACCAGTTTATTACTAGTATTTCTTAAATGCTTTTGAATATGTTGTTCCCAAACTTCATTTACTCCTAACAACTGATGATCTAATGTCCCTATAATCCTTAGTGTATTGTCTAATTTTTCACAGAATTATGGCCCTTTGTTTGACTTGAATAAAAATAAATGTGGGAGTATTCATCATTTTCAGTGATGGTTCTTTTACTCCTGATTGTGCAAAGACATGCATGTGTTACTCTTGATAATGCAAATAAATGCATTTTTCTCCTGGTTGTGTAAAGAAATGTATACAGTGGCACTCCAGACTGTGCAAGGAAATGCATGATGTGTCACTTGTTTTTGCAAAGAAATGCATGTGTCAATCCTGATTATGCAAAAAATACATGTGTCACTCCTGATACTGCAAAGAACTGCAAGTGTCACTCTTGATTGTGCAAAGCAATGCATGTGTCACTCCTGATTGTGTAAAGAAATGCATGTGTCATTCCTGAATGAGTAAGAAATGCATGTGTTACTCCTGATTGCGTTAAGAAATGATTGTGTCACTCTTGATTGTGCAAAGAAATACATGTGTCACTCCTGGTTGTGTAAGAAATACGAATGTCACTCCTGATTGTGCAAGAAATGCATCTGTCACTCCTGACTGTGTAAGAAATACGAGTGTCTGTCCTGATTGTGTAAGAAATGCATGTGTCACTCCTGACTGTGTAAGAAATACGAGTGTCCGTCCTGATTGTGTAAGAAATGCATGTGTCACTCCTGACTATTCTGTGTGAGAAATGCATATTTCACTCCTGATTGTGCAAAACAATACATGTGTCACTCCTGACTGTGTAAGAAATGCATTTTTTACTGTTGATTGTGCAAATAAATGCATGTGACACTCCTGGTTTTGTAAGAAATTCGTGTATCTTTCTGATTGTGCAAATAAACGCATGTCTCACTCCTGATTTTGTGAAAAATGCATATTTCAAACCTGATTTTGAAAATAAATGCGTGTGTCACTCCTGATTGTGTAAGAAATGCATGTATCATTTCTGATTGTGCAAAGAAATGCAAGTGTTACTCGTGATTGTGCAAGGAAATGCATGTTTCACTCCTGGCTGCAAAGAAATGGATGTGTCATTCCTGATTGTGCAAATAAATAGATGTGTCATTCCTGATTGTGCAATTAAATGCATGTGCCACTCCTGATTGGGCAAATAAATGCTTGTGTTACTCCTGATCGTGCAAATAAATGCATGTGTCATTCCTGGTTGTGCAAAGAAATGCATGTGCCACTCCTGATTGGACAAATAAATGCTTGTGTCATTCCTGGTTGTGCAAAGAAATGCTTGTGTCACTCCTGATTGTGCAAGTAAATGCTTGTGTCACTCCTGATTATGCAAGTAAATGCTTGTGTTACTCCATATTGTGCAAATAAATGCATGTGTCACTCCTAATTGTGCAAGTAAATGCACGTGTCACTCTTGATTGTGCAATGAAATGCATATGTCACTCCTGATTGTGCAAAGAAATCGATGTGTCCCTCCTGATTGTGCAAAGACACTATTGTTCACTCCTGATTGTGTAAGAAATTCATGTGTCACTCCTGGTTGTGGAAATAAATGCATGTGTCATTCCAGATTGTATAAGAAATGCATGTGTCATTCCTGATTGTGTAAGAAATACAGACATGTGGTACTCCTGATTGTGCAAAGAAATAATTATGTTACTCCTGATTGTGTAAGAAAGTCATGTGTCACTGCTGATTGTGAAAATAAATGCATGTGTCATTCCATATTGTGTAAGAAATGCATGTGTCATTTCTGATTGTGAAAGAAATACAGTCATATGGTACTCCTGATTGTGCAAGGAAATGGATGTGTCACTTCAGATCGTGGAAATAAATGTATGTGTAACTCCTTATTGTGCAAGGAAATGCATGTGTCACTCCAGATTGTGCAAGGAAATGCTTGTGTCATTCTTGATTGTGCAATGAAATGCATGTGTCATTCCTGATTGTGCAAATAAATGCATGTGTCACCCCTGATTGTATAAGAAATGCATGTGTCATTCTTGATTGTGCAAAGAAATGCTTTTGTCACTCCTGATTGTGTAAGAAATGCATATGTCAGTGCTGATTGTGAAATAAATGCCTTTGTCATTTCTGAGTGTGCAAAGAAACGCTTGTGTCACTCCAGTTTGTTTAAAAAATTATACAAGTGTCAATACTGATTGTACAAAGAAATGCATGTGTCATTCCTGATTGTTTATGAAATGCATGTGCACTTCTGTCTGTGCAAAGAAATGCTTGTGTCACTCCTAATTGTGTAAGACATGCATGGGCCACTCCTGATTATGTAAGAAATGCATTTGTCATTTCTTAATGTGCAAAGAAAAGCATATATCACTCCTGATTGTGTAAATAAATGCTTGACTTTTCCTTCAGTCACCAAAGACACCATATAATATTAGCTGTTGGTGCGACAATGAAATTCAGTTCAGTGTCATTCCTGATTGTGGAAAGAAATGCTTGGTTCACTTGTAATTGTTCTTAAGAATGCATGTGTCACTCTTGAATAACACACGTCACATTATTGTGTAGAATAAATAACACACATGTCATTTTATGATGCCGAATAACACACATTTCACATTAGTATGTAGAATAACACACATGTCACATTAGTATGTAGAATAACACACATGTCACATTATTATGTGGAATAACACACATGTCACATTATTATGTGGAATAACACACATTTCACTTCATGATGCAGAATAAGACACATGTCACTTCATGATTCAGAATAAGCCACATGTCACTTTATAATTCAGAATAACACACATGTCACTTTATGATGCCGAATAACACACATGGCACACTATTATGCAGAGAATAACACACATGTCACATTAGTATGTAGAATAACACACATATCACTTCATGATTCAGAATAAGACACGTGTCACTTTATGATGCAGAATAGCACACCTGTCACTTTATGATTCAGAATAACACACGTATCACTTTATGGTGCAGAATAACACACACTTTAGGGTGCAGAATAACAAACATGTCATTTTATGGTGCAGAATAACACATGTCATTTTATGACACAGAATTCACACGTCAATTTATGATGCAGAATAACGCACATGTCACTTTCTGATGCAGAAAAATACACATGTCACTTCATGATGCAGAACAAGACATGTCATTTTATGATGTAGAATAACACACATGTCACTTCATGATACAGAATTTACATGTCACATTTTGATGCAGAATAACATTCATTCACTTTATGGTGCACAATAACACTTGTCACTTTATGATGCAGAAGGACCCACACCCAGATCCACTGACAGAGGCCGCCAGGTTTCTCAAAGAAATAGGATGGGATGGAAAAGAGATAACTGATCTGTTAATGGTTGCAGACATGATGGCTGCAACTAAACCAAAAGAAGTCGAAGATCCAAGAACAGCCGAGGAACTCGATGCAATAAAACATCCAAGAATAGCCGAGGAACACTCTGCAATACAACATCAAAATGAGAAGATTAAGAAGATGGAGGAAGAAATACTTCAACTAAGCTCAGCTGCCGCTGCAGATTTAGCCAGAGCTGAGAATGAAAAATCTTCTAAAAAGCAGGTCATAGCAAAGATCAAAAGAGTAAATGATCAGCTGAAAGGTTCCAAACAGGAGGTCATATTACAGCTCAAGGAAGTAACAGATCAACTGAATGCAGCTACATTTGAAAATTTAGAGAGAAAAGAAAATGAAAGAAAAAATCAAGAGAATGTAATGAAAAGGCTAGAAGGAGAAATGGCAAATGCAGCCGCATTTTCCTCTGAATCAGCAATGAAAAACGAATCCCTGCAGGAGCAGATAAAGTTGCTTGAAAAAAGGGTTAAAGAAAAAAGCCAGGCAAGCGCACAGAAAGATGAAGAAATCAGAGCTTTGACAGATATTGGCGAGGAATTAAGGCAGAGAGCAGACAACGAAACAAAGGAGGTATAACTTAAAACTAACAAATTAAATGAGGTTGGCATTCTTTAGACCTTTGCATTACTCCAAAATACTTAGTTCAGTTATTTATATTTCCTCTCTGTTTGTTTATCCACGTCAGTATATCATATATCCCAACACATTTTTGTCCAAAATGTGAACTGTGTTGTGTGACTACTGATAAGAAGAATATATCTTAAGTAAATGTTAATAGCAGCTTAAAAACTTTA
The DNA here is from genome assembly GCA_037043455.1 of Cyrtodaria siliqua. Classification (NCBI taxonomy): domain Eukaryota; kingdom Metazoa; phylum Mollusca; class Bivalvia; order Adapedonta; family Hiatellidae; genus Cyrtodaria; species Cyrtodaria siliqua. The sequence continues at coordinate 204,359 of JAWPHD010001687.1, forward strand.
TGGGGTGCTTTTTTGTCGAGATTTAGGGTTATTTGTTTGAATGGTGTTTTACGTCATTTCAACACATGTAAGGTTATATATGACGGTCGATTTTTTTATTGTTTTTGTTTTTGTTTTGGGGGCAGACCACTCAGTTTTCCTGGGTTGAACCAGTACACTACACCTCCCGCCATCCGTAAGAATCACATCTCCGCACTTACAGGTCGAGATCCCAGTGGGATCTTAGGGATTATGTGTGCATTCAGTTAAAGTGTGTGCATGCATTAACCATTAACCAGCTACATATATATAATGGACTGTTCTTTCTTTGAATAAAGATCATTCCATTTATGTCACAAAGGGGTGTTTTGGGGAAAGTGACTGATCAGCAGCGGACATTGTAAACACTGATCAGCCTGTGAGTTACTCGCAGGCAGATCTGGGTTTACAATGGACGCAAAGGCTATTATTATCGTGCTTAGCGGGTTAAGGGTTAGGGTACAAGCTCTGTTTATCTTAACTGCTAAGCTATTGATATTGCTCAAATTGCCGCAGTATGTTCCTGGTATCGACCTGGCATAGTGAACCAACCGTTTTAGTCAATGTAACCTACTTTTTTGAAATATAGTTCATATCCGACTTTAGACATAGGCGATTTTCGGCTTGAAAGTGTGTACATTTTGCTAATATATATGTAAACCTTCCTAAGTTTACAGACAATAACTCATCAAGAAACGTATTGACATAACCTGTATGCATAAAGTATTAACCCGGTCCATCAATGATTGCGTGTGTCCCTCCGTGCACACCTTCACTAATTTAAGGTGGTAGCAGGAATGGCTTAACACAAAACAATTTATTCTGTAACCACTTAAGCCTATTGTTCTTGAAGTTGTCGTTCCTTTGGTTTAAACAAAGGATAAAACACTTAATGTACCATCCGTAGGGACGACCGTGTGTGTATCTTTGTCATAAATGATGTCTGGACTGTAACTTGGGTAATTGTTAGGCAAAACAAAATAGGTTTGTTTCCTATTGCATGCTCTAAAAAAATAGGGTAGGTAGGTAGGCATTTTTTTAAATTTTTTTTTAGAAAGATATTGTGAGATTCTACATGTATTTATCTCATAAACCCCATACAAGTTGATAATACAACTGCAAGTTTCTCTGTGATGACAGTTTACCTCTATATATTGTGATAAATCATTGTACAGAACATTTTTTTTTTTTCTTTTTTTTTTCTTTTTTTTTTTTTTCTTAAAAGGTTTTAGGTCGGCCCCTTAAAAATAGGGTCGGTCGGGCCACCGAAAAGACATGTATTTTTTTTTTGGCCTTACCAAATCTTCTCCAAACTTGGTAAAAATAAATATGGGCACAATGCCCCAACCAGATTCAATAATATGCCACATTGCCTCAGGGCTGTTCCAGAAAAAAGTACATATGGGGTGAGTGTCAGCTTTTTTCTACCCCGCACCACCCATATAATTTGTTTGCCTACTCACCCCACCGCCTATAGCATATTTATTTTCTCCTCACCCTACCATCCATAGATAACCCATATTCTGTTTTTTTTGTAATAAAAAGTCCCTCACACATACTTGCTAAACATTTTTATGAATACAATTGTAAAATAACCTTCTCATTTTAAGTCCTAAAATTTCCTTGAGCCAAATTTTAGATGTTTTGAAAAAAACAGTGAAGGTGCAAAAAAAAATCATAATCCTGCATTTATACTTTTCATTAACTAATAAAAAGTGTATCCTTTAATTTTTTTTACCTTTTTGGTATCATATGCATGCTGCATTCTGCTTAACTGCTTAATTAAGAGATTTTTTTTTTTTTTACAATTTATTAAAATGAAGTACAAATATTATTTTTTATAAATTTATGAGTAAACAAAGTTAGCAGAGCATTAATATTAATGTTTTTTCTTTAAATTATTACCGCAATTAGACGCGCCGAACTAAGATCAACGGGATCAGTCGCATTTTCGAATGTCCAAAACGCCGAACTAAGATCAACGGGATCAGTCGCATTTTCGAATGTCCAAAACGCCGAACTAAGAACAACGGGAGCCGCCTTTTTCGAATGTCCCAAAACAGAAATGTATTGATCTTCGGTATTTACTTGAAAGGAAAAGTTTTGTTTTATCTTTTAATAAAGTATTTTAAGACTCTTTTCACTTTGTTTTTCAGCATGATACCCTCTGAGATGACCGATATAAATTCAAAATTTCAGAGATATTGTTTAGATAAAATCGGTCGGGAATTCGAATTCACCAAACGGCCGAGGTTTGCCGAATTTGCTATGATTATGTCTCCACACAATCCCCCGCCCCACACGCACAAACACCACCAACCCCAATACTAGGGAGACATATTGTTTTTAGCTTGGATGGGTGTCTGTCTGGCTGGCTGTCACTCTGTACGTCACAAGTCGTGTCCTCTCCATATCTCTTTCATATATCAACTTCCAGCCACGTCCGTTTAAGGTCAAGGTCACACTTAGAGGTCGAAGGTCATATGCACTGTATTTCGAGTCCGCTCCATATCTCTTGAACCGCGTATATATAAAAAAACAAGTTAAACATAAGAAGCTAATCTTACATGTACTCGATGAATTGTTCGAAGTCAGAGCATCATGGGGAAAACCATTAAGGTCACGACAAAACGGATATACAAACGGTTCCCGCTTTAAAGGATTTAGGAACATGTTGTCATAGATTCCATCGCCCGTCCGGTTGTTGCACACTCAAAGAGGAAAACATAACTGTAAACTGTAGAAGGGTCTACAACTAAGCATACCTCCACAGCAATCTCTTAAAAGTCTCTTATAACCTTCAGCCAGGAAAACAAAGACTACATGACTAGTGTTCTTAGTTGTATAGAGGTTTGACTGAAGTTCCCCTTTATTCTTCTGCAGGCCTCCTAGTGGAACCTTTAAAAGTCCTTTAAAAACCTGTACTTTTGTTGAAATCCTTTAAAAACTTTATTTTGTCTGAAAAACCTTTAAAAGCCTGTAATTTAATTTCTCCTGACACCTTTTTTATTTTTCTGTTTGATGGTTACTGAATAAATGATCCATTCTGCATTAAATTAAGCAGATTGAAATGATTGAAGCTATTAGGAATTTGCAGTTATGCATATATTACTATATATGTTACTCATTCATGCCATCTTGAGTTTTTCAGAATGTTGTTGTTGCCTTTGCCAGACCATTGTGGGATCCATAAGATCTACTTCCAAAGTGGAACCTATAATGGTCTGGTAAGCATGCAGCATTATTTCTGAGACTCAAGATGAAGTGAGAACTAAACGGTCAGGGAAAACGGCAACTAAATGAAAATGCATGTATCAATGTACAGTGGGTAATGAGTATTTATGTTAGAAATAAAAGCAATGCAATTTAGCATTTAATTACTCATTACTTTCATCTGAGCCTACTAGGAGGCCTGTCTAATATATAGCAATACGTATTGTATATTGTATATTCATTTGTATATCGCATATCGCAATATATATCAATGTATTATTACAGCCCCGCATATTCCGTCTATACCATAGTTCTATCCCAATAGCAGGTAGCCATGCAGGCTGAACCTTTGCTTCATGGAGGAAACATCGGCAATAAGCATTCTGTGGTTTACTCTTCATTTGTAATTATAATTATTATTTCAGATGTCCTGGATGAAGAAATCGATTGTCTGGATGACGAAAGCAGCGTACTACCTATTGATCCTTCTATTGCTAGTAGCGTGCGTTGTTGGCTTTGCAACTGCTATATACAATGCATTGCCTAGTGGTGCATATGATAAAGTGTTTAATCAGCCGCAACCTTCAACTTGGGAAAGATATTTTTCATGGCAACCGAAACCACAACCAACACTTTTTGAATGCTTTTTTGGTTTAAAACCAGTGCCAACATATTTTGAAATCCTTTTTAGTAGATTCAAACCAGAGCCGCAAACAATTCTTGAATGCCTTTTTGGTTAGGCAATTCTTTTCTTTTTTTTCGAAATTTTGTTTTTTTAATATGTATTATTTAATTTTTCTGATTACTTTTAATTAAATTTTTATTTAAATTTTATTTTTATTCTTTATAATTATTTATAATCTATTGTATAAAACTCTTGTGAATAATTTACCAAATGTACTCAACAATGTTATCCTTTTATAGTTTTCTGGTTGGTTTATATCTCCTTTTTGTGTTGCCTGCGTAGCATGGCAGACACTCAGGGATCACTTGGTCCGACGTCAATTGTCGTCGTCCGTCAAACTTTAACCATGTTAACCTGCAACCTAACCTTGGCCATAACTTGAAAAGTATTTGACATATGCCCATAAAACTTCATATACACTTTCAACTTAACCTCAGGAATGCTGTTTCACATGTCCAATAACACTGACTTTCATTTTGACAGAGTTATGCCCCCTTTCATTCGCCGCCGCCGGAAAAGTGATTCATGTCTCGCTTTTTTCTTCGAATGTATGGATCCCTATTGTATTCCTGACACTGAGTATGATGACATTATTCAAATCCTGTATTGTAACACTGAGTATGATGGCATTATTGTATTCCTGTATTGTAACACTGAGTATGATGGATTATTGTATTCCTGTATTGTAACACTGAGTATGATGGCATTATTGTATTCCTGTATTGTAACACTGAGTATGATGGCATTATTGTATTCCTGTATTGCAACACTGAGTATGGTAACCGTATTGTATTCCTGTATTGTAACACTGAGTATGATGACATTATTGTATTCCTGTATTGTAACACTGAGTGTGATGGCATTATTGTATTCCTGTATTGTAACACGGAGTATGATGGCATTATTGTATTCCTGCATTGTAACACTGAGTGTGATGGCATTATTGTATTCCTGTATTGTAACACTGAGTATGATGACATTATTGTATTCCTGTATTGTAACACTGAGTATGATGACATTATTGTATTCCTGTATTGTAACACTGAGTGTGATGGCATTATTGTATTCCTGTATTGTAACACTGAGTATGATGGCATTATTGTATTCCTGCATTGTAACACTGAGTGTGATGGCATTATTGTATTCCTGTATTGTAACACTGAGTATGGTGACATTATTGTATTCCTGTATTGTAACACTGAGTGTGATGGCATTATTGTATTCCTGTATTGTAACACTGAGTATGATGGCATTATTGCATTCCTGCATTGTAACACTGAGTATGATGACATTATTGTATTCCTGTATTGTAACACTGAGTATGATGGCATTATTGTATTCCTGTATTGTAACACTAAGTATGATGACATTATTGTTTTCCTGCATTGTAACATTGAGTATGATGACATTATTGTATTCCTGTATTGTAACACTGAGTATGATGACATTATTGTATTCTTATATTGTAACACTGAGTATGATGGCATTATTGTATTCCTGTATTGTAACACTGAGTATGATGGCATTATTGTATTCCTGTATTGTAACACTGAGTATGGTAACCTTATTGTATTCCTGTTTTGTAACACTGAGTATGATGGCATTATTGTATTCCTGCATTGTAACACTGAGTGTGATGGCATTATTGTATTCCTGTATTGTAACACTGAGTATGATGGCATTATTGTATTCCTGTATTGTAACACTGAGTGTGATGGCATTATGGTATTCCTGCATTGTAACACTGAGTGTGATGGCATTATTGTATTCCTGTATTGTAACACTGAGTATGATGGCATTATTGTATTCCTGCATTGTAACACTGAGTGTGATGGCATTATTGTATTCCTGTATTGTAACACTGAGTATGATGGCATTATTGTATTCCTGTATTGTAACACTGAGTATGATGGCAGTATTGCATTCTTGTATTGTAACACTGAGTATGTTGACATTATTGAGGGAGTAGCCAATTGTCCAATAATTACGTGAACCCAGGTTCACGGTCGAAAAACTAGGATTAACGATCGATAAACTTTGTTTTTCGAACGTAAAACCAGGTTTATCGAATACTAACCTATATTTTCGAGCGAAAACATAGGATAACAGACGTAAACCATAGTTTACGCTCGTGAATCAAGGTTTACGTTCGATAAACTAGGTTTCTCGATTGAACTAAGAATTTTGGTCGTTATCCTATGTTTACGAACGTGAACCACGAGCGTGAACCGGGGTTCACGAGCGTGAACCATAGTTTTAATTTAAACATGGGTTTACGACTGTGAACATAGGTTCACGCTCCTGAACATAGGATAACGACCAAAAATCGTAGTTTTGTTCGAGAAACCTAGTTTATCGAACGTTAACCTAGGTTCACGTTCGTAAACTATGGTTCACGCTCGTAAACCAAGTTCACGGTCATAAACATAGGTTCACGTTCGTAAACTATGGTTCACGCTCGTAAACATAGGTTCACGTCCGTTAATTATGGTTCACGGTCGTAAACCTAAGTTCACGTCCGTAAACTATGGTTCACGGTCGTAAACCTAGGTTCACGCTCGTAAACTCTAGTTTACGTTCATAAACTATGGTTCACGGTCGTGATTGGCTATGCTCGTAAATCACAGATACCGGTCCAAAAGCATAGTTACAAGTCGATAAACCCGATTTTACGTTTATGAGTTTATGAGCGTGAACCATAGAACTACGAGCGTAAACTATAGTTCACGGTTGTAAATATAGGTTTACGTCCGTAAGCTATGGTTCACGCTCGTAAACATAGGTTCACGTTCGTAAACTATAGTTCACGGTCGTAAACATAGGTTCACGGTCGTAAACATAGGTTCACGTAGTGAAGCCATGTTCACGCCCGAAATTCATAGTTGATTTGATAATCCTGGTATATAGACCGTAAACCATGGTTTACGTTCGACAAACTAGGTTTCTCGATTGAACTATGAATTTCGGTCGTTATCCTATGTTTACGAACGTGAACCGGGGTTCACGAGCGTGAACCATAGTTTACGAACGTGAACCTATGTTTACGACCGTAAACTTGGGTTTACGAGCGTGATCAGAACCTTATCTGGACCTCTGAATTTGTTTTACTTTTTTCTATAATCTTTCCTATCCAAGTGAAATAACATCCCTTTTGTTTTATCTGCCTAGCATGGCGGACACTTAGGGATCACTTTGTCATCCGTCTAACCATGGCCGTAACTTAAATTTTGTTTGGCCTATGCTAATGAAACACATCTTCATCTTACCCACGGAAAGTCACTACACATGTCCAATAACACTGATTTCCATTTAATCTGCAACCTAACCAAGCTCATAACTGGTCACAACTTAAAAATGGTTTGACCTATGTCCATTAAACTTTACACATATCTTCATCTTACCCATAGGAATGTCATTACACAATTTCGGTAACTCTGACTTTAAATTTGGAGGAGTTATGCTCCATTTTAGAAGTATCTGCCATGGTATGTCCAGTAGGGGAGCAGCCTTGATATTTTCCTACATCTTTCAAATATCGCAACCACGCTTGACAACGAAAAGTAGTACGTCAACTTTCGGCAACGTCAAAAAAAATAAAATGTCTGCCATTTTGAATTTTTTAAAACGCATAATTTGGAAAATTGTGACAATTTTTGATCATGAAATTTCATTTCCCCTTTAGGTTTCGTGATTTTCGTCTGTACCGACTTTTTTTTTAGAAGCTCTACTGCGTGATAAATTCAGACCCGCCTTGTAAAATGTCGAAGCGAGGGGCGATAACTCTAAAAGATGCCATCTTTAGAATACGATTAAAATGACAACAACCGTGTGTTTTTTATTAAATAAAGTACGAGGAGATACTTGAATTGTTGTTTTAGCTCACACATTACATGAATTTTGCTGCATATCACGAAAAGCATGTTATTTCTTTATCAAAAGTACACGAAAATACGAATTGTTTGATTTAACTGTAATTTTGACTCGACTGACCTCGCAAGAACTGCAGGCGCGTATTCGATGGAGCGGGTAGTATTGGGCACCCTCTCATATGTGGAAAGTTTACGTAACAATCGCTACTGTTCAAGATGGGAGTTGGGATGGAGAGAAGGAGGGGGAGGGCATCTGAACTGAGATTTAAAAGGATGCGCCCCATCCCCATCCCACCCCAACTAAAATCATGAAAGCTAGTTTGTTTTTGAAAGCTCTTCCAAGCATACAGTACATTCTTAAACATATTCAGATAATATATTTGTTGCTGTGTTTTTGACTAGACTGTCCAGTGTCTAATTGTCATCCGCAACTTGGCGCAGTCAGTAGCGCAGCGGATTTGTAACATGAGGTGGTGCCACTGAGTTTTGTCGGTGTGTTCTTGGGCAAGACACATTCCCTTAGCCTCATCCGTCGGATGGGGACGTAAACAGGGTGGTCCCGCTTATAGGTCTATCATCCGAGCATGTTAAAGAACCATAGGAATCTGTTCGATAATAAGGGTAGTGCACGGTTCCCGGATTCCTATGTATCCTTCCCCTCTCTCTGAGGCGGCTCTAAATAACCTGTACTGTGTTGATGAGCCGTTAAATATTCAATTCAATTCATCCGCAACTGCACTCAGCACTGTCATATGTACTATAGCTGTCCCATGCTAGTATCATGAATCAACCGTGGAATATATCACCCACACATAAAAGGGTTTGAGGGCCCCATCTTACTTGTATTAGTTTAAATATAGACCATTTGTCGGTTGAAACCTAAGATGAATTTTTTATCAGACAGAAACACTGTCGTAATACTTATACTGATAGCATCGAAGGAAAATAAAGAAGGCCATTTCTTTTACTTTATATTTTTAAAGTTGAATTGTGTTTTATGTCATTATAGCACATTTTAGGCCATATTTCCTGGGTAGAACCAGTACTGTGTACTTACTGCTATCTGTAAGAATCGACACTTTCTCACCTACAAGTTGAGCTCCCAGTGGGAATTGAACCCGCAGCGGTGAGAGGTGAAGATGAGAATGTATACAAATATAAAATGCCAACCGAACATCTCAACTCAATATGTCCATGGGACTTGAATGAACGCACTGAAAACAATCCGTGGAAAATTGTACTATGCAAGAATATATATTCATAAATAAATTTTATTTTGATGCAAAATCGATATGCTCCTCTAGACATCATAGATAAAGATCATGTAAAGTTTCGAAAAGATTGGTTAAAAACTGTGGAAGGATATAGACGCACAGATAACTAACACCATATGCCGCCTCACCTTTCAATGGTAAACAATAAACATTTAAGGTACATATTAAGGCCTTAAATATTATCTTTCATGACTAAGTAAAAAATATGTAACAAGTCAGATATCAAAATGAATTATTTATTTGATTTAAAACATTTTATTTCAAATATTTACATCAAAACATCCCAAATATAAAGGGTATTACATAAAAAATTAAATTGCATCATACAATAATTGTTTTTATTTATTAAAGGGACACACAGCATTTATCAAGTTTTTATCAAGCATTAAAATGTAATTTATTTTCACTTTACACCCGCTTGCATATATTTAAATTATAAGTTATAACATTTTGGAGTTTAAAAAAAAGAAGATTGCTGCATGTCCCTTTAATATGTAATTGTTTATATGGTGCAAGCCAATTTGAACATATGTGGGGTTATATATATATACATGTATCTGTTTGTTATTTTTTTGGTGAGGAAGACCACTCACTTTTCTTCTGGGTATAACCGGTAATATACACCTCCTGCCATCTGTTATTCCACAAACTTTTATATAATCCAATAAAATTCAGAAAACATTTTAATCCAATAAATAAATTGGGCACGGCCGGTCAGATTAACAGAAACACATTTATATTTTCATATTAGCCCTTATTTTGAGCCACTCCAATGAACTATCCAGTTAATGTCGCCAACGATCCACCTTGTGTCTACAGTCGGATATGCATGTTGATATGATATTGTGCTGGCTGAACTGGTGATCCTCTTACTAGACATATTTTTCTTGAAGTTGATGCTAGTACTGTCCGTATGAGGTATTGCTGATTCATGATTCATAAAAAATAAATAATATTGTACACCATCTTGTTATTATATACTATTCTTGTTCGTTTAAGTTGTTAATGTTGTAAAAAGTTATATGTGACTACTTGTTTCAATAAAATCCTCCCATATATATTGGGACATCACTAACTATTTTCAGCTAACTCCCAGCATCTCAGGACTCCAGGCTCTGAAAATAAAAATGATATACATGATATTTTGTTTCAACTTAAATAGGTAACAAGTTGTAGAACTGAAATATGTAAATGAATAGTGATTATAGAACTTTTTTTACATGTACAATAAATTAAAAATAATCGTTTTCTGCTAAATCAACACATTTATTACCGGTATACCTTATTTAGAGCCGCCCCAAATGACACATAGGAATTCGAGAACCTGTCTTACTCTTACTAATGTATATATTAATAATTTCTATGGTTGTTTATCGTGCTTGGAGGATAGACTCCCCAGTTTCAATCCCAATCAAACAAAAGAGGCTGAGGAACAAACAAGACTGAGGGAAGATGTATTGCCCGAAACCATAGACGAAACTCAGTGGTGCATGTGTGACTTGAACCGGAAACTCCAGATTGCTATCATCCACCATGCTATTGCTGGGCCATGCCAGCACATTATGTTAAGTCGGGGTCTTGGTTAAGTTTAATAATTTAGATGTAATACAGGGACCTTTTTATTTTGTTTGTTTAATTTTACATATGTACTAAGCACAATATGACCTCTTTATGTGTCGATGTGCTGTAAAACACCATTTTTATTTTTAGTATAAAAAGTCTGAGACTAAGTGCAGGCACAGACCTAATAACAAATTATTAATATGTCTGTGGTGCAGGACTGGTGCACAATGCCACATATTTTGCAAAGAACAAACATTGATAAATTCATAGATTTTTTACCTACATACTGGCTAATACAAGGCTCTTGATGTAGTTATACTGTGAGACTGGGAAATTTGACTTGAATCTGGCTATGGTAATACTGCACACTGCCCCTAGCTAACTTAGTCTTAGCAGACCTGAAAAAAACAAGTCATATATGATATTGTTTCATTTGTTTTTAATATTAATAACTCTGTCCAACTTTCTCAATGCTAAGAATGTCAGCATTCCATAACATTTTACTTAAAACACAACTGGAATTGAAAGTGGTGCTTTCCAGAAGATGATACTGTCCAAAATGTAAGTCACAGGTGGCATTCATGAACAAATAGTAGATTTTCAAGGCTTACATTTTCATCAATTATTCATCACTCATGTGTTCTAAAAAATTATCAGAATTAAGTTAATATATATCAACCACCACCGTTTTACATGTTTCAACGTTAAACACTTGTCATACAGAAATTAAAAGTGTATTTATTACAAAGGCTACAGTGCAGACAATGCCATGACCCATTTCAGGCATTTGCTGGTGTGTTCCACTTTTCAATTTTAATTCTCTACATTGTCTACTGTAATAGATCTATTTGTTTGTATTTTGTAAATTACGCACTCATGCAAAACTTGGAATTGTATACGATCGTGATTGTAACACTGTTTTAATTCTACTTCTGTGCAAATAAATTGAAATAATCCATCGGTCACCGTCAATCGGGCCGTATGTGTAAACGATCTGTCTGTGTATGTACACGGATCAGCATTATTTGACCTTTGAATGTGTGTGAGCTATTTTTAGCACATTCCTTAGCTATTTATAAACGTTCAGTTCAATTCACAATATTTAGTTTCTGTGACTGTGTATTGACCTAATGATGTTAATTTGTCCAGGGAGAAGTGGGTTTGTGGCCTGCGACTGACTGGCCCTGGGCTGGGTGTTTTTCTGTGTCGCCGCCATTTTGAATAGCCTCTGAAAGAGTGAAATGCAGGTACCAACTTTCAAAACGGGCACGCAAAATGTATATTCACGAAAAAATAAGAAATTTTCAAAAAAGGTAGATCAGGTAATGATCTTCGACTCCTGTCAATTTCAACAATATTTAAGAATATACAATTTTTGTACCCGTTTTGAAACATTGGCAATTTCGAAGAAAACAAAAACTAGTTTTTTTTCGATCTTCGCATTTGTACCGCGATTTCCGACTATGATATCTCAATAAAACCTGTCAACACGATTGTTTTATAAATCTCCGACATAATAACTGACTTCTGATATGATTTGTTTTCTTTGCCATCTAGTATAAGCTTTAAACTAGTGTTTCTAAACAGAGTACTATAAAATCCGCGCATCTGCACGTGCTTGCAAAATGGGAACTACGTTGCCTCCAACCCCAATTATTTATGTTTGAGTTATGCGGTTCAGGCACGTGAAATGACTTGTCTGCTACTGTACTGGTCGTCCGTCCGTACGGACGTACGTCATTACGTCCGTAAATCTTTTTTTAGTGACTACCCTGAAACTACTTGATGGATTTTCATGAAACTTTACAGGAATGTTGCCCATAATGTCTAGTTGACCACAGTGATGTGAAATCCAGGAGGGCCGTCAAAGCTAAACATAGATTTTTTAAAAATTAGTTTGTAGCGACTTATTCTTGAAAACTATAAGTGATATTGATATGAGACATTTTACCCAGGTAATTAGATTGGGGTATGTCGTTAGGAATGAGGTATTGCGATGAAACTTGCACGGTATTTAGCTTTTATGGAAAGAAAGCTTGAGATTGCATATGGGGTAAAGGTCAAGGTCACTGTTTCTAAAATTAGAAAAAAAAACGGTTTCCGCTCAATAACTTCAGTAAGGAATGAAATATTAGAATGAAACTTGCTGTATAGGTGGCTTATATCAAATGGAAGTTTGAGATTGCATTAGTGTCACTGGGGTCAGGGTCAAAGTCACTGTTTCTTAAAATAGAATCTTTACAGGAATGTTGCTCTTGATGTCTAGTTGGTCCTAAGTAAAAATTCATTTTGGCCGAAAATTCAAGGTGGCCGCCACAGCTAAAAATAGATTTTAAAAATACAAGTTTGTGGCAACTACTTTTCAAAAACAATAAGTGATATTGATTTGGAACCTTTACTAACATGACTGACATGACGTGTACACACCGTACAACGCGTATCTTTGAGGACAGAGGGATAACTAGATATCTGAGCCTATAAAAGCAGCAGACATCAATACTTGTTAGATATTTCCTTCAAGTATTTTTCAAAAACGGAAGTGAAATAACAGTTGACAAGATGTACATGTGTATGGCTTTTTAGACATCCTACAGTGATTATCCCGACCAATTCCGTCGACCAATAAGGCAGATATTCGAACTTACACTTCAAAGTTTTACGAAAATTACGCAAAATGTTTGCATTCGATGCTATTACAATTAACAAACATTTAATTCAGTCAAAGTAAGGCCTATTTTATAAAATTGCAATCATAGAGCAACATGAAGGTGAAATTTGGAATGTGTAAGTGCTCTTTCGGAGAAGTTATCAGCTTCGAAAGGGGTCGTGGTACGAGAATACATGATGCCTTAGTAAACAGAGCAGAATAAGAGATAACTGATGACAGAGCATAGAAACTGCGTGTTGCCCGAGTTCACAGCGTTTATTTTTTGGAAAATAGATATAGCTTCCATTTTTATCGAATTTGAGGCATATTTATGAACTGTGACTCGAGATCAAACAGCAAAACAGTACGTGTGGAACCATGTTAACCTATAATGGTATTAAGTAATAAGCCAATGTGTCTCATACATGTCGTAGGTGCAACTACTAGTATGTGGTTTGTGAAAAGGTTCTAGGCTCATTGTGTATATTTGTATACTCGATGTGAATGGTGAGGAATCTAGAACGTTGGTGATGAATGACTTTTACACGTGTTGGTGCGCCTTAAAATTTCAGTTCAGTTATATTTGTATTAAAGTCTTAATCATGTCTTTCATTTAGAATATGTATGCAGCATTAATTATAGCAAACTCATCGAGTATGGAATTAAAACTTTAAAGAAAGACAAAAATATCGACAGGGAAAGCAGCAAGGACGACAGTCAACCACAAAACACAAAAGCAAACACGCAAACAGACAAACGAGAAGGCAAAAGTAATAAAAAATGCAAACGACATCACAAACACAAAAGGGTTGACAATAGTGCTAACGCCTTGGAACGGTCAGTGGCAACAAAGGCCACTGGGGGTTTAAACCGGTTCTAGGGTGCACCAAACCTCACACTTACCCTACTGTCATCCCATTAAAACAGGACAGTGTAAATAAAGAAATCCCCACCATGATCTAATCTCTAACCAACAAGGCAGCATCAATAGGCAATATAAGTAAAACACAAATATGCTCGTGTAAATATAATACAAAAAACAATAGCCTAGAAATGCACAATGAAGGTACTCAATGACTTGGCAGAAGCCAGAGCAACAAGAGAATAAACCATTAAGGGCACGACAAGGAAGATCATAGACAAACATCAAACGCCACTGTCCCTGTGTGCTTTACGTAGGCGTCATCATAGGGTCCACAGCCTGTCCGGTCATCGTACAGTTAAAGAGGAAAGCATAGTGGCGAACTGTAAAAGGGTCCACCACCAAGCATGCAGTACGTTGCAAAATGATAGGGTCATAACCTCTTTTGACAAACTTTTTAACAAGTTTAACAAAGATAGTATGAACGTGATCATGACCAAGAATCTTACGAAATTTATAAATCACATCACCATAGAAGTCAGGTTGTGATAGTCCTTGTCGCAGAAGAGTCCTTAAATTACTTTTATATTTGGAAAGATCATGGTTACGATAATAAAATTTTGCAAAGGTTTTACGAAGTTTATGGTAACGGTAACCCTGATTGAGTAGCTTTATAGTTATACAATGATTACGAATATTAAAGTCCTCAACTCGGGTACAAGCTCTTGAAAAACGAATAAGTTGAGACACATACACCCCATAAGAAGTTGCTCGGGGAACATCCCCATCCAAGTGGGGGTAATTAACAATGTCAAAATTAAAATCATCTCTCTTGTCATAGATCTTGCTAATTATTTCACCATTTTCAATCGAGAGATCTAAATCAAGAAAAGAAGCGTTATTATCAGATATATTAGCTTTATTAAGCTGAATTTCTTTAGGATAAATATGATCAACCATAGTTGGAAAGAAAGGGTTGTCAATGTTCAGTATGTCATCCAGATACCGAGAGGTGTCATTAAAAGCTTCAATAACATCTGCCTGGGTATCTGGTGAAAGACTCAACATGAAATCCCTTTCATAGCAAAATAAAAACAAATCTGCGACAAGTGGTGCACAGTTCGTACCCATAGGGATACCAACAATTTGTCTATAAACGGTGGTGCCATACCTGACGAAAATATTATCTAATAGGAAGATGAGTGCTTCACAAACTTTATAGCAAGTCCATATAGTACAATTGTCTAAACTGCCGTTAGTAAAAAAACGCTTTAATATTATTACATGCCAAAAATGTATTATTTTCTCTGGCGAATTTTTTTGAGTAAGAGAAATTAGCTTGTCTTTAATAAGATGATGTGGTAAGGTTGTATATAGTGTAGAGAAGTCATAATTACTTATTGATGAAACTTGACCTTTATTGAACATTTTATCAAGAACGTCTCCTGAATTTTGTATAGATCAAAATAAATTAATCCCAGAGTTTTCGTAAGTTTTATCACAATATAGTTTAACGTGATCTTTAACGGCAGTAAGACAAGAAGCTAAAAGTTTGGAGATGTTTGTTGTGGTGCAGGCACAAAATTAGAAATAAAGCGAGCCTTTTACGAATTTTTATGTAATTCGTGAATCCAGTACATGGTAGGCAGTTTACTTTGCTTATCGTTTACAACAGCCTTGAAAGTAGTGCACCGAGTGATATGTGCGGAAACAACATCATCCTCAGTAGAATTAACTGGAGTATACGAATTGGTGCTGCCGAGTTCCAGAGATAAAACATTGACGTACTGTAGGCGTCAAACAATAATTACATTATTAGCTGCTTTATCTGTAGGAACTAAAAAAAAATTATTATGAAATTCCTGAATTCCCGATTTTAAATTACGAAAGGAAAACCTAGGTCTCGGAGGTAGTAAAGAGGGGTTAGCATTATAAAAGTTAATACGTGTATCTATAATTTCAAGAATTGACTTTTTCCAAGTAGAAAGCGAGTTTGGGTCCGCAAGTTCTTTAAAGCCTCAAATCTATACTATTAACGTTATGTAGTCTTTATGGGATAGCGATTTGTCCGTCGTCGTTAACTTTTGCATATTGTCATGTGTAAACACTCTAGCCCCTCCCTAAGATGCGATGGTCGATGGTAAGATGCAATGGTCGATGGTAAGATGCGATGATCGATGGTAAGATGCGATGATCGATGTTAAGATGCGATGGTCGATGGTAAGATGCGATGGTCGATGGTAAGATGCGATGGACCATCGACCATCGCATCTTACCATCGACCATCGCATCTTACCATCGCATCTTACCACCGACCATCGAATCTTACCATCGCATCTTACCATCGAACATCGACCTAGGTCGATGCTAGGTCGATGCTAGATGGTAAAATGCGATGGTCGATGGTAAGATGCGATGGTAAGATGCGATGGTAAGATGCGATGGTCGATGGTAAGATGCGATGGTCGATGGTCCATCGCATCTTACCATCGACCATCGCATCTTACCATCGACCTAGGTCGATGCTCGATGGTAAGATGCGATGGTAAGATAGCCCTAACAGGATGCCGTAATTACCGTAGAAAAATGTCTAGGTCGATGGTAAGATGCGATGGTCAATGGTCCATCGCATCTTACCATCGACCATCGCATCTTACCATCGCATCTTACCATCGACCATCGCATCGACCATCGCATCTTACCATCGCCTCATACCATCGACCATCGCATCTTACCATCTTAACATCGACCGTCGACCTAGGTCGATGGTCGATGGTAAGATGCGATGGTAACATGGCCCTAACAGGACACCGTACAATACCGTGTTTCCCGAAGTCCACATTCCAACACCACAAGTTACAAGAAATGTGACGTCAAATGGGTTTTAAAAGTTCCAAATGGTAAAAAGATGTACGCGGACAATTTGTGTCATCTCAATTCTCAAGTATGCGTTGCTTATATGTGTTTGTTTAGTTTTGGTCGGGGAGCCCTTTAAAAAAAATCACCATAAGCTATTATCCCTCCAATCGCGCCCACCACGCCTTCGCCACCCCAAAATGTGGTTATGTGTTTACATATGACTCACAGTCTGTAAGGTCATCCGGATTATAGACTCGAAAAATATGAACTATGGGTTTATTGATTGGAACAACAACCTCAGATGGAGATGAGATGGAGATAAATATTCCGATCAGACATGTCATCACCTTATCCATTGTATTACCTAGGCGTCTGACTCAAATAAATTACAGGTATCATCATTGTAATTTAAAAAAAAAATTAGCCTACCACCTACCATGATACTCTGCCCCGAATGCCTGAATGTTTAATCACACAAAAGTGGGTCACAGAATGATCCCAATGAAATAAAAAATGTGGTAAAACAATCGTGCCTCAACCCAGACTGAGTTCAACCGAGACTCAGTCTCGGATCCAGTGACAGCACTCAAAATTGACAGAATACTCTGGTGGTAAGGTCGTCCTTGTTTAGATACCCCTCCAAGAAAGCGGGCATGGCATATAGTGTCACCCTTGTCTGGTCTGGTCGTTTGATTTCTCATTTAGTAAATCATACAACTTTCAAATGGCATGGAAAAACATGTCCATACTAAAAAAGTCAATGAGAATGAGCTTGACCTATTTACACACTATTGATTATTGTGTATCTTTGACTGACAGCGCTGGTTTTTGTTTTGTTTTTTGCTGCGTTTGTGTGTCCTGAGTAGAACCAGTACTTTACCTCCTACCATCCGTAAGCATCGGTACCTTCTCACTTGTAAACATGTCGAGCTCCCAGTGGGATTACAATTATAGGAGAGTGTCCACTTATGTTACCAATCGTACATTTCAGCGAACACATACCTGTCAAGTCTCACGCATTGGCCATTGTGCGCCAGACGCATACGTTCTATGTTCTTACGCGTTCTGAATAGTTGCCTATTTTTTTTTTATTGCCGACTTCTTTTTTATAAAATGTTGTTCACCCATTCAATTTCTCCACCCGATATTCTCAATTTTCTTTACGTTTAATATGTGTTTAAATATGTGTCGTTTAATATGTGTTTAAATGTGTGTTAAAAATTGGAACCCCATATGACTCTTGACATCACGGGGTCTTGACAGCTATGCGAACTAGCAAAATAAATTCAGTTCGCCATTAAAAGACGCGTGAGCTTGTGAGATGTACACAGGTCTTCCTTTCTTTTTAAATGACATGTTTTGTCTGGTTTGTGCAAAATACATCAAGCGGGGATCAGTTGGTTATCCTTACTTCAGTATTACCCAAAATATAGTTTTGCTGCGGTCGGTCTCTTCGCTACCTCCGTTTCTATTTCTGAATGGTGACGATTTCTCTTCAAAGCCTCTATCCGACTTAGTGTTTTCCAAAGGCTTGTAGTCTCTATATAGGTCACACTCGTAATCATGAAGAGCGATGATAGTAAAATCTCCATGAATAATTGGTGCAAGTGTTTGAAATACAGAGGCAACTGATTGGTTGAAAAAGTAGAGTAAACACTAATTTAAGATGGGAGTTTTAAAATAACAAGAGCATGATATTGTTTATGATAGAACGAAACTCGTTATGTACTCAACGGAACTCGTTATGTACTCGGTTTTGGGATAATACTCTTTTTAAGGACTATTGGTCATGCCTATAATATGCATTTGGATGAAAATTTCAATTAATCATACCCCATCCATTTTGGATTTTTTTTTCAAAGATGGCTGACCAATAGTCCTTAAGTTCCGTGGGAGACACATGTCTCGGAGGTCACTGGTGCGCAAATTGTTACATATCTGTCATGTTTAATACAACTGGGAATGTACTTTAACACACTCCCGGGGCAAAGACAGTATGCTCCATTTAATTGTAATACGTCATTTTATCTGAAATGTGACCAGTAAAGGGGCCAGCTCAATTGATGACCGGTGTCCATTGTAGCCACATGCAGCAGTAACACGGAGGTCAGAGGGTGCAATCCTTCATGCATTATGGAGCAGAAACACTTTTTAAAGGGACTGGAAGTGATCTGGAAGAATTATAGTCGTCATTCCAAATACGAATTAAACCTAATGCTTTACACTTAACTAGGCCCATGTTTGGTACGGTTTGAGTATTGTTGATGAAATGGTTTAATCTGGAAAACTAGATGACTTGACTAGTTTTTGATTCATTAAAACTCAATAATACTAATATATATGATGCTTTACGGCGCTTATAATTTCTTGTTTGTGGACATATTACTTTATTTGAATTGGATATGCAACTGATATCAATATAAACTAATAGTTATGATTTAGCAAAATAAAAAGCCGAGTGGTCGAGATTTCCAGACCAAACATTTCCATCTTTAAATTACTCAAGTTTATTACTAGAAGAGTGTTCCATGGAACACTTGTTTTGCCTGCCATATGCTTACATGTATTTCAGCAAAGACAATCTAACTATAGAAGCTTGAAGACAAGGGTTGCAATCCTTCATGAATTATGGAGCAGAATTTAAATTTATAAAAAGAGGCATGCCTCTGTAATGGATAATTGATAAGGAAGAACTGTATAACGTGCTACGACCATAGGCCAGTATTTTGCCAAGTTATGAGTTAGGTTAGATTGCAGGTTAACGTTTTATGAAAAGTGGCATACCTATGCTATAATGAAAGTCAGAGTTATTGGACATGTGTAACAACATCTCATGGGGAAAGATGAAGATGTGTGTGAAGTTTCACAAACAAAGGTCAAATATTTTTCAAGTTATGACCAAGGTTAGGTTGCATGTTAATGTGTGCCGGACGACAAAGTGATCTCTAAGCGGCTGCCATGCTAAGAAATTAGAATAACTGATAAGGAAGATATGTATAAAGTTTCATGACCATATGTCTATATTTTGACAAGTCATGGACTAGGTTAGGTTGAGGTTAACGTTTTATGAAATTCAGAGTTACTGGACATGTCAGTAGTACTGAACAAAATTAATTGACAAGGAAGAACTGGATACATTTATTAATGCAGTGTCCTCTCTCTCTCTCTCTCTCTCTCTCTCTCTCTATACATGACATGACATTATCATGCCATGTTTAATGGCAACAGAAATCGTCGCGGCAATTTCGATT
This sequence comes from Cyrtodaria siliqua, assembly GCA_037043455.1. Taxonomy (NCBI): domain Eukaryota; kingdom Metazoa; phylum Mollusca; class Bivalvia; order Adapedonta; family Hiatellidae; genus Cyrtodaria; species Cyrtodaria siliqua. Next base: position 224,600 of record JAWPHD010001687.1, read on the forward strand.
GCAAACCAAGCTGAACGGATAACTTGGACAGGTAATTTTGGCCTTCATTTGCATATTTATTACACTAGTGAATTATGATAAATAGGTCATGCAAGTTAGATGATGAAACATGCTTTTCAAAGTTAGGTTGTAGGTTAAAGTGACACATGACAATCTTGAAGTTTTTATCCAGCATTACTTTCGATTTATAGTCCAGTATAATCATGCTTGCATGTATGAATACAATTTTTAGTGTTTTTTTTTCTTCGTTATTCTACCATAGGTTTCAATACATTATTGGTACACTAGGCTAGCGCTAGGATTTCCTTTAGCCTCCTACTACAGTACTACTATCCACAAGTCAGAAATATTTAAAGACAATTTGCTTAATACTGTTCTTATAACTACAGTGATTTTGTTCACCCTTTTGAGCATGGTACCGGTACTCATTCAATTAGGAAATAACGTCTCTGACTTGAAATCACTTGCCCCTCACCGCTGTAGGTTCGATCCCTCAGGGGCCTAGGAATCTTTATGTGAGGAAGCTATCCAGCTGGCTTGCGGAACGTCGGTGGTTCTACCCAGGTGCCCGCTCGTGCACGGAAATTGCCCGGAGGGGCACCTGGGGTCTTCCTCCACCAATGGAAGGTGGAAAGTCGCCATATGACCTTAGCTGTTGGTGCGACTATAATTCAATCAATTCAATCAATTAATTAGGAAAATTCGCGTCATTTTGCCTTAAATTGGGAATAATTCACTATCAAACAAAAGCAAATTGGGAATGGTACCGTTTTTTCGTTTTTCGGTACCACTTATATAAGGAAAGAAACACTGATATTAATGATTGAACAAATGCAAGTTATGCCATGTGTCCCTTTAAAGTGTGCCGGACGCCAGACAATGTTTTCTTTCTATTCCTTGGGAATATCACATACCATCACAATTGGAAATTGTAGCGTGATTTTTCATACAAATGGGGAAAAATATAGTAAAATCATCATTAAATAAGTATTTGTAATACTATTTATGTACACCAAGATCAACTAAATGCATTTAAACCTTTTTAATGTGTCAATACTTGTAACACATATACGCTCTTTTTTTCCCGCTTTCAATTGGGAACTTTTTTTTTAAACATAGTTCATCATCGACATGTATGCTTGGTTATGTATGGTTATGGTTATGTTCAATAAAATATGTATTTCTTCAACTTCTCAATGGATGTTGTTTTTTTTGACTTTGAGTACGAAACAAGCAACTCTACTTTCTTTCACATCACTCTCAATGGCACGGATGAAAGTGGTATTTTTGTTTAAACCGATGATCCAGGGAATTTTTTTTGGTGTAATAAGCATCATGTCATTCTTCATGTAGACTGGTGTAGTTCAAGATAATCCATTGAATTATTTTTCATCACTTGGCTCCATCAGTTTTATACCGTAACCTTGCAATTTGTGAAAATGGCAGCAACATGTCAGAAAAATAAAGAAAATGCACTAATTAGGTAAGATCTACCATCCATTCATCGGACACCTGTGGGTATGTCGGCTTTTTACTTTATTTTTTTCAAAGTTAAACCCAGATTTCATTAAGTCAGGATAATTCAGTTTTTTTTAATCCCCAATAAAACAAGGAGCCACTAGTGTTTTAAAGGTACCTATTGGTAAAGGAAGGGAAGCACGGCGAGCCACCCGTGTTTTAAAGGGAAACACGGCAATCTTGAAGTGTTTTTCACGCATTGAAATTTTAGTGTCTGGATTTATTTATCCAGTATCAATTTGACATAAACCTGTTTGCATATAATTAGATTTCACTTTTTCTTCTTATTCTACCATCCTACTGTATTTATTAGTGATATATTATCAACAGTTAATAACATCCAAACACGTTTCTTTATAATATTCATGTAATTAACATTAATGATTGAACAAATGCAGGTTATAGAAAAACTAACGGGACGTCGTGAGTTTAAAGAAGATTGCCGTGTGTCCCTTTAAGGGAGACGGTGGGGTTACAGTCAGAGTCAGAGTGAGTAAACAGATGTATTATTTTATTGGCTCTATTGAACATACAATTAATTTACTGAAATGTTTTACCATTTTCATATTATTTTTTTTAAATTGGTAAATTAACTTTATAAAGGGGCACTGTCCTAAGTAAAGTATATATTGAGCATAAGCAAATAACTGTCTGGTTTGTATTCGGTGAAATGTATTATGTGGAAACGTGAGAATAGCGAATTAGGTTTTGATTTCAGTAAAAACTGTTTTTTGTCTTGCATCACATAACTTTCCCGTATAGCTCAATTGGGAACGCATTCGTCTTACTCGCAAGTGTAATTTTAGTTTGTGCTTGGAGTTCAAATTCCTTTTTTCTACCGCTTTAAATTCCATCAAACAAATCTTATTTCTGTTCAGTAAATATTAAATAATGATATTTGTGTAATGGTTTGTCAACGTAAGCTACAAGTTACGGCTAATGTAGCTCTAATGTTTCAATATAGTCGACTCGCTCAGTTCAACTTTTCAAGACGAGGTTTGAATGTATTTTAACTAAATATTTTAAAGAATTGATTCACTATATTTTACATATTTTTTCGGCATTTATGCGGTTTTAAATGCAGGTAGTGAATGGCAAATACAAAAAAGCGTGTTGCAAAGACCATGCCATTCACTACCAGCGTTTAAACTGTACAAATGGCGAATTTAAAGCCAGTTGATAGTGAATGACAAATTACACGAATAGCGATACCGGAATTGCAAATTTCACAAACGCCATAGAATTTGCAAAAAAAACACGAATCAATTATTGTTTACTCTATTTTCCCTTTGCTAAAGTATCAACAATAATTGAATGTTGTTTAACGGCTCATCAACACAGTATAGGTTATTTAGAGCGGCCCCAGAATGAGGGGCAGGATACATAGGAATCCGGGAACCTGCCCTACTCTTATTATCGAATAGATTCCTATGGTTCTTTAACGTGCTCGGAGGATAGACCGATACACGGGACCGCCCGGTTTACGTCCCCATCCGACGGACGAGGCTAAGGGAAAGTGTCTTGCCCAAGAACACACCGACGGAACTTGGGAGATTGATAATGATAAAAAAGTGCAAGAGAGCTAGACCACTACCGTCAGTGTATTTACAGTGTGTGTGTATATCTCCTTGAAAAATCAAGTTTATTTGAAATGAACGCTATTTCTTTTAAAGAAAATAAATAAATAAAGTAAATGTAAATATTCAATGCAATGTTGCTATTTAATGAGCCGTGGAGCCCAGAGATATGACTTGAAATACATGTATGTAAATCAAAAGAAAAACATTTTTTACCAGTTTTGGGGAAGAGGCCTTTTGGCCTAAATTGGGGGAAAAATCCATGAATGGTTAATGAAATTTCCAGAGGTAAGTTTAAAAATGGGGAAACTGCATGATTTTAAAAGAAATTTGGTTGGGAAAGGGGCCTTATACAGGCCGCTGCTAAGAAGGGTAAAAAGACCCTGCTTGAGCATTTCTTTCTCAATAGTCATCATGATGTGAAATGCTTTTTCACCATATAAATAAGACCTGCATACAAACCTCTATGAAATCCATGTTTTTAGTTTTCCTTCAACCTCAACAGTCAACTCGTCGAACCAAGAGTCACAGCGGATATGTATTTGGTTCTGAAGTCATGCAGGCATCATGTCTCCCTGTGGAAATAAATGAAACAATATATAAACACGTCTCTATATAACTATCATCTACATTTTTAATATTTCATTACTGTAATGATTCAATTTTATTTATAATTTTATTGTTAGAACATAGACTGGTATAAAACATGTTGGCTGTGACACTAACTTGTTCGTGGTTATGGTTGGCCTATATATGTTTACAAGAAATGGAAGGCCATGTAAAATAATAGGATATGGTAGGCCTATTTTTTTTTCAAGAAATGGCAGGCCATGTAAAATAAAAGGTTATTGTTGGCCTACTTTTTGTTTCAAGAAATGGCAGGTCATGTAAAATAAATTCGGATATGATCGGCCTAATTTTGTGTTTCAAGAAATGGCAGGCCATGTAAAATAATAGGATATGGTAGGCCTAATTTGTTTTCAAGAAATGGCAGGCCATGTAAAAAAAAAGGTTATGGTCGGCTTAGTTTTTGTTTCAAGAAATGGCAGGTCATGTAAAATAAATTAGGTTATGGTCGGCCTATTTTTTTTCTTCCAGAAATGGTAGGCCGTATAAATAAGTAAACACCTCGATTATTCTAACCCTTTGCCAGGCTGTGGTAACAGGGTGATGCAGAGTCAGAATAAAGCAAATTTAAAAGAAAAGGTCAAGTTAGTATGGGGAGAGGGGTGGGCAGGGACAGCTGTTTTGAAATGGTTGTTGTTGTTGTACTATCCATTGGTCACACGTCAAGTTTGAGGTTTGACACTGCCCATCATAGATATTCCCTGTCATAGCCATACCACAGCGAATGTCACTGTGTGGGAGAAAACTTGGTCGTGGCTGGGGTCGGGAGGTAATGATAACGAATAGAGCCCGAATTGGACGAGAGATTTTGTGCATGTCCGATTTAAATTATCACCCACGCACACACAAAAGAGAAGGTTGATCCTCGCAATCATGCGAATTGTCAGGGTCCTACAACTCGCCTCAGCGTGTCATCACATTCTACGTACTGTAGGCTACGCATGACGTAATCTGACGCAGAACTTTTACAAAGGCGTTCACGCCAGTAACATAAGAATCAATAACGGCAGTCTGAATCGATCGTTGTACAAAAAAAAAAGGCGTCGTTTTGCGATTTTTTCAATGAAATAGTCCGGCACTGTTCACAAATAAGAATCCCTGTAGCGGAGTATCAAAATGATCAAAAATGCTGAATAATTAGTTCCTGGCGCACCCACAGAATATGATTAGTAACACCGATTTACGGCCCCTGATTTTGTTAAAAATGCTGTATTCACACTTTGCCCGGACTAGTTTTTGCATAGTTGCAAAAGTTGCGCATATTGTTGTCATGTTCCGGTTGAATGCTTATTGTTGGAGTTGTGGTTCTTTAAAGGTTTTAATACACAAACTTTGTCTGGACTAGTTCTCGTCAACCACTGGTCGGCTTTCAACGGAACTTGGTTACGGCTATCATTGTTGAGTTCCGGTTGAATGTTGTTTGGTGGAGGTATGGCCCTTTAAAGGTTTCAATACACTAAATTTGTACAGACTAGTTCTCCTGTACACCTGGCCTTACTTCAACGAAACTTGGCAGGGATGATCGTTACAAAACCCCATGCGCATATCATCGCTGTGTTCCGGTTGAATGTATTTGGCCCCTAAGGAGTTATGGCACCTTATACATAAACTTTATCCGTACTATTTTTCCTGAACTCCTGGCTGGATTTCAGTGATACTTGGCAGGAATGATCAGTACCAAGCCTAGTTGCGTATATTGTTGTAGTGTTCCCCGTCAAAAACTCCATATAGCCAGTAGAACGATACAGGCCTTCTTGGGCCTCTTGTTTAACTCACAATAAATTCAAAATTACTATACCTATTTCAAATAAACAACCACTCATTTTCGTAGTTATTTCCAATCCAGTGATATAACTTTCCTGGCAACATTTTGAAGGAAAAAAATCCGCCAAAGTGAAAATGAACATTATTTGACACGAGCGAATTCAGGTATAATAATACATTTATGAGAGGGTGGTAGTAAGAATGTGATATTTATATAGTTTGAAAAGAATTGGCAATAGAATATGAAATATTTATAGCATTCTTTTTTCGAGTACTTGCGATTTATACTGCTTCTCGAGGGCCGCAATGTCAGTGAGTGCTGTTTTGATAATTGGTAGTCGTGTTGTAATGTATACACAACCTGTCAATCAAAACGACTAAACCATTACCAAAACAGCAGTCCTTGACATTGCATTTGCCCAATAATATACACAGGCTATTGACGTGTCGCCAGTACTTAGATATCTCCGCCCTACTGTTGATGTCTGAGTTTGACAATAGGTTATATTATAACATAGTTGCACGTTGTTGTATACATACCTCATATATTCATATAAATGTAAATTGAGTGAATAAAAAGATATTGTATTGTATTGTATACGTCCTTTATTATACAATGACACGTGCTGTTGTTTGTCGGAGGTATCGTTTTGGTTTGATTGGTTGAAATGGATAAGTGATTGACAACTGGCGACATGTTAATTGGCTGCAGTAATCAAAACAGTGGTCAAACTCATGCCGCGTGATAATGCTATTTCTTGATTGGATCGAGCTGTTATTTTTTACTGAAAACTGCAACGCCCTAAAACTTCTTGCACATGCGTAGTTGGATAAATGGCTCTGGTACAAAACATTTATAGCATATTTTTCTCGTATGCGATTTATACTGCACTCTCTGGCCTGCGGCCCTCGAGAAGCAGTATAAATCGCATTATGCTATCAATATTACATGTGCGATGATCGGCGCGATTCTAAAGCATGTAACAACATGCCTTATAACATTGTGTTATGATAATGAACCCCAATCTCCACGCAGAGTTATCGTTCCTTGGACTCACATATATCTCTGCTAACTATTAAATTACAAGATTTTGGTAAAACCTGTTAATTGGAATATTTTTGTCTGAAACTTATTTATTTCTTGTTTAAATATAATTTTCAGAATATCTGCAAATTAGATGTTGCAAGATTTGAAATAATGCATGAAAACAATTTAGTTTTAATCGGGACTATTTTACAACCAAAATAATACGTACTTAGGTCTCCTCCATCGATATGCATATGTAAGCATTTCAAACCGAAGCTCGATAGCAGAAAATTACTAAAAAAATTAACACATAGAATAACAATTTGAAAGGTCTATATTTTATATTTGGGGATCACGCAAAAGGATTTATTATAAACATCGTCATAACCTTTTTTAATAATCACGTGACCTAACCGTTCGCCCTACGTTCTTTGACGTTGACAGAGTCAAATGACACTGGGTAGAGATTGAATGAACCTGTGTGTCAAGTTTAAAGGCTTTCCGTCCATTCGCTTTTGAGAAATGAGAAAAAACAAAATCTTTAACCAAAAACGTCAAAACGCGTAGACCGATGAACGGACGGACGGACAGACAGACGGAAAACGCCAAAATACGTATATGCAAAGCTCTTGAATGTTAAAAAAAAGTTATGCAGCTACCTTTGAAGTGATTAGGTCTGAACACAGCAAACCAACTCGTTTTTAAAGACGGCCTCATTCGGAAAGTGTATTATCGTTTTTTAAACAACTGTTTAGTTTTAAATGTAAACGTTTTCGAAATTCGAATGTTCAGCCTCAAGTATCTCCGTATCTGTATTTGCGGAATATTCCCATCCTTCATATTGAATTTATAGGGAGGCGCAAGTTGGAGAACAATTAAAATTTTAAAAATATGTAATTTACAAGATTAAAAACCATAAAAACACCCTGGTATCTATGGGAAAGTGGGGGAAGGGAGTCTGGAATTGAACATGTCAAGACTAGAGCTAAAGTTGACGTCAATTATAACGCAATGGCTTTGCCGTCACGTGACGTTCATGAATACGTCGTTACTATGCAACGTAGTGACGTCATTCTCAAGAATCACCCAGCAGTTATAGCTGTGTATTTCTTGCTGCGACAAAATGACGAATATATCGTTGAACGGTAAGTTTTTAATTACGCATACTTTATTGCTATGTTTGAATTGTTGCGTAAAATACAGCGGGATTATTTTTTGCGGGAAAATAGCAATATGTGAATTGTATTTTGTTTGTTTGTATGGTGTTTTACGTCATTTTCAACACATATAATGTTATATATGACACTTCCTCACTTACAAGTCGAGCTCACAGTGGGATTCGAACCCGCATTCGGCCACGGAGACGCTGTAATATGTGAATGGAATGGACCCACAGTTTGTTTACTACCTTGAGTGAATGAAATGGACCCACAGTTTGTTACTACCTTTAAGTTAATGGAATGGACCCACAGTTTGTTACTACCTTTAAGTCAATGGAATGGACCCACAGTTTGTTTACTACCTTTAAGTGAATGGAATGGACCCACAGTTTGTTACTACCTTTAAGTGAATGGAATGGACCCACAGTTTGTTTACTACCTTTAAGTCAATGGAATGGACTCACAGTTTGTTACTACCTTTAAGTCAATGGAATGGACCCACAGTTTGTTACTACCTTTAAGTGAATGGAATGGACCCACAGTTTGTTTACTACCTTTAAGTCAATGGAATGGACCCACAGTTTGTTACTACCTTTAAGTCAATGGAATGGACCCACAGTTTGTTACTACCTTTAAGTCAATGGAATGGACCCACAGTTTGTTACTACCTTTAAGTCAATGGAATGGACCCACAGTTTGTTACTACCTTTAAGTCAATGGAATGGACCCACAGTTTGTTTACTACCTTTAAGTCAATCGAATGGACCCACAGTTTGTTACTACCTTTAAGTCAATCGAATGGACCCACAGTTTGTTACTACCTTTAAGTCAATGGAATGGACCCACAGTTTGTTACTACCTTTAAGTCAATGGAATGGACCCACAGTTTGTTTACTACCTTTAAGTTCCTTAATAATTAAATATGAACTTCTTTAAGAATTTAACACAATGCCATAATATGGAGTAATTTCGAAACATACATGTACATTTACAAAAATGTTGCACTCCTTATAAATAAGAACCACTGTAATACTAAATGTATTTGATAACTGAAGAAAATGATATGAGACCGATTATTTGTTCAAGGATTTTTCCTTGATTTTTTTTTAATCCACAGTGAGGATAAAGGATATATGTTTTTGTTAAATTAAAAAGGAAAATTAATGGTTGAAAGGGTATTTTTCAATTCGGAACACTTCGAGTATTCGCCAGTAATTGCATATATAAATGACTGATGTTTTTTTTATACGTTACACATCATTTTACACTTATGAATTACCTCCCGTTAATATATACAATTATATTGTTATTAATAATTAGAATATCGCGTTTTCGCGACACTCCAGAAATCACACATGTGTCACTTCCATATACGTGTAACTTTAACGTTGTTTTAACACAATACTTACAATTTGCTGTCTCAATGTCTGTTCGTCGTCAACGTTTTTCTTCCCAGACATCGATTTCCTGCAAGAAAAAAAAAGTTCTTTTTATTGTTTCCTTATATTACACGCACCCCCCTTTTGGAAACCGTAAAAGTGGTAAAAAAACTGCGTACTATACAAGGTAAAATACGGTATGCAAATGAAGTTTGCTGCAAAGTTGCCGCACACTTTTACCATGCAAATGAGGTCTGCGGCAAAGTTGCGGTGAACATCGCCGGAACATCACCAGAACCTCATTTGCATATTTGTTCGCTGCAACTTTGCCGCAGACCTCATTTGCATGATAAAAGTGTACCGCAACATCGCCGCAATCTTGTTCGCGCAGCTTTGCAGCAATGTTTGCCACAGAGTTGCAGCACATAGTCGCCAGAAGCCTATATTTTTGGTAAGGGTAAGGTTATACATAAGTTAATTTTATAACTTAGTAAATGACATGATCCACCCAATTTGAACAAACTTGAAAGGTCAATGCTAAGATGCTTAACATAATGTTTCATGAAAATTTCAGTGTTGGTTACTGAGAAGAAGACAGATGGATGACAGCCTATGGTAAAGCTGATCTTGCACAAGCCAGTTCAGCTTAGAAAACAATATAAAATGCAGTGTCCAATCTAGGATCTAAAAAGCAGGGGGATTTTCCCCCCTACCTCTAAAAATGTGGGGGGATTTTCAAAAGTAAAGGGGGATGGGTTCAAACAAATCTATTACACCCTTTTCATAACACCATTTCGACTGGAAGTCGCATAATTTTGAATATTTTTGATTCCGAGTCTGCGCTCATAAATCTACTTTCGTTTTCAATACATTTGTCTGCATTTGACAGTCAAAATGAAGCATTACAAAATTACCTAGCGATTTCCCGTAAACGAAATTTAAATGCCAAAACTTTCCGATATATCATCGTATTTTCTCATTTCTTAGCAACATTTAATGTAATTTGGCAATAATAATTAATCAAAACGATTTAAAAACGAGAACAATGTGAAAACATTTGAAACGCAGATATTACGATCGATAAATTTCGTTAATTTTTCTAAAATTCGTATTACGCATTTGCCTCGTTTTCAGTCAAAATACAGGGAGACATCGTTTTAATGAAATGATTTTGTATAATTTTTGAATTATTGGTGCATCATTTCTTACAGAAATTCAAGAAATCGCTAAGCAGTTTTATCTCTTGTGTTTTATATCTTATTCTGGTGCGTTTTATAGCATGCTTTAAATGCCATTTAAACATTTTTAATTACAATCCAAACATACTCAACTATCAGTCCTTTTGATTCCCCATGCCTAAGGTCATTCCCCATGCCTAAGGTCAAAGTACTACCACAGTATGTCCGGCGCCCTCAAGGGGCGCCGAACAATGACTGCTTATATTAATAGTATATTTAATCATCTGAAATGTTTATGTCACACAAGTACTGTTTAATTGTTGCTTAGGACTTTATTTCCCATATATTGTACATGCTCATAATTACCAATGTATGTAAAGGATGCCCTGTTTACAGCATTACTATTGATTAAAATGCACAAATATCTTAATAAGTTACTCATCATTTTACAATTCTGAATTGTACTAAAATTAAAATTATACTTAATGCGACGCTACAGTTTTCGGGTTTGGCCTGGCTGGTTAAAGCGGTTTATATATGTCTGTAAAGTCTGGATTCTCGTAAAAAGGTAAATATATTCATATCGTCAGTAAGTGAAGAAACGGTGTATATATATGTTGTAAAATTGTTGTAAACCCATGTTCCCCAAACATATGCCATTGTTCCCTTATTTACTTGTCAGGGCTTCTTTTTTTTCTTTTTAGATTTTTTTTCTATAAATAAATTGAAAGACCCTGCCAATTTGAAGTCATGGATTAGATAAAATATAATGACCGAAATAAAACAACTTGAGAATTCAAACATGAATATGTTTTCTTCAAAATGGAACATTTAATACATATTGTATAACTGTGTTTTTAAAGTATGACTGACTGGAAAATGAAAGTCGGTACACTTTGGAGGGAAAAAAACTGCAAAACTGTCACTTCGGTCGACTATTTCTAGCGATGCTTGTGTCACGAAAATTCAGAATGAGAGCCTCGCTATTCTTTGTTTTCTAGGCCTCGCCTAAAAAGCTTGACACTGGCATAATAGTCTCTCGTTCACTGATTTTGTTTCAGACAATCTGTTGTTAGAAATCGCTATGCAACATCGTGTACGTTATGCTGATTTTGACATGATCCGTGTGATTGGTCGAGGAGATTACGGCGAAGTGCAGCTGGTAAGTCTGGTGCCTGAGCATATTATTTTGATTTTTTAACTGTTGGGATCGATTATTGGGAAATCCTTTACTCGATGGTAGGCATTTTCTTTCTTACTTACTCGCATACCATTTATTGGGAAATCCTAATAGTAGATGGTATGCGAGTAAGTAAGAAAAAAATGCCTACCATCGAGTGAAGGATTTCCCATTAATCGAACCAAGCAGTAAAATAATTAATCTATGTATTATATTTTAAATGAGTTTATGATTCTAACGTAATGTGTTTCGCTTTATCGGCGAATGACGTCAGCGTAAGCAGCACATGGTTGATTTCATTCATGACTTCATGTCACAGCTATTTATTTTTGTGTTCTGAGTTAGTTAATAATCTTTTAGCGATTCTGAATTTTCTTTAATGGGGAAAGCCTGATCTTTCACCCATAGAGATGTAATAATTATTTCGTTACCTATACAGCAAGTTTCGTTCCAATGAGATTCTCATTCTCAACTGAAGTTATTGAGTGAGAATCATTTTCTATTTTTAATAACAATGACCTTGACCCTAGTGACCCCAAATTTAGTCCCAAACTTTCTTTTGATATATGCTACCTAAACAGCAAGTTTCATTCTAATATATCTAGTAATAGTGACCTTGACTCCATTGACCCAAAATGCAATCCCAAGATTACTTTCATATAAGGTACCTACCTATACATCAAGTTTCCTTCCAATATCTCATTAGCGACTAAGGTTATTGAGCGGAAATCATTTTTTCTATTTTTACTAACAGTGACCTTGACCCCAGTGACCCCAAATGCAATATCAAGCTTCCTTTCCATATAAGCTACCTACCATGCAAGTTTCATTGCAATACGTTATTCCTAACAATAGTTATTGAGCGCAAGTTTGAAGCCGCCCGCCCGCCACATACGTCAATCTAATAACCAGGTTCGAAGGGAATGGCATGACATTTTTTTAATTAAACGATTTACACCTGGGCAAATACAAAGAGAATCTCAATGACCATGCTACAACAAGAATTATCAGTCTGAGAAATGTCCAATTTATAAATAACTGTCACGTGGAGCAAATCGGCTATATCTACACACAGTTTAGAACCACTATTATAGAGGTAAATACTAATCATTGGCATTGCAGAAGGCAAGACTCATAACTTGTATCTTTATTGATCACTTCAGGATCACTTTGTCTGTCGTTGTCTGTTGTCCTTCCGTCCGTCACACTTTAACCTGCAACCTAACCTCGGCCTTACCTTGAAGATATTTGACCTATGTTCATTAAACTTCACTCACATCTTCATCTTAACCCAAGGAATGTTGTTACATATGTCCAATAATGCTGACTTTGATTTTGGCACAGTTAGCTTGCAAACTAACCAAGCTCATAACTGGCCATATCTTAAGAAGAATTTGACCTATGTTCATGACACTTCACACACATATTCATCTTACCGCACAGAATATTGTTACCCTTGACCAACAACCCTGACTTTCATTTCAGCAGAGTCATGTCCTCTTTCATAAAACTTTAACCTGCAACCTAAGCAAGCTCATAACTGTCCATAACTTGAAAGTATTTAGCCTGTGTTCATGAAACTTCACACACACACACACATACACACACACACATACACACACACACACATATTCGTCTTAACTGAAGGAATGTCGTTACACATGTCCAATAACCCTGACTTTCATTTTGGCAGAGTTATGCCTCCTTTTCATACAACTTTGACCTGCAACCTCACCTAGCTCATAACTTGGCAAAATATTGACCTCTGGTCATGAATCTTGATACAATTCTTCCATATCAATTATCCAATGCAGATGTATGCCCCTTTTCATAAACGTTAACACTTTAAAAAAAAATGCCCCATTATTCATGAAGGATTGCACCCCAGTCTTCGAACTTTATAGTTAGATTGATCTTGCTAAAATTCACAAGGCAGGCGACACAAGGGTTCCTTGGAACCCGACCCGTCTAGTTTAAATTATTTATTGCCCTTTGATATTTGATAGAACTTTATAATTTGTATTTGTTGTCTATTGCATAACTTGATAAATACTAATGGGTCTGCAATGAAACTTCAAACACTCATAGATGACAGTGAGTAAAATTACAGAATGAAAAAAACAACCCTTTACTCTTTTTCATTCAAATTAGAGTTATTGCCTTTTGTAACTGTGTACTTATAATGATAAATAACCTTTTATTTCTTGTAGACTCGTCACAAGGTTTCCAGGAAAGTTTATGCTATGAAACTGCTTAGTAAACAATTGGTGGTATGTATTCAAACATTTGTGAAGTTCTGACTCTGCTCTATTGTAGTATTTTCAATAGTCTCCATGTAAAACTTTGACTTTGGACATTTGATGTTCAGTCTCCAATTTATTGTAGTACCGTATTTGTAATAGTATCCATGTTAAATGTTAACTTTGCACATGTAAAGGTCTGACTCCACTTTATTGTAGTATTTTCAATAGTCTCCATGTAAAATATTAACTTTTCACATGTAAAGGTCTGACTCCACTTTATTATAGTATTTTCAATAGTCTCCATGTAAAATATTAACTTTGCACATGTGAAGTTGCTGTATTACTTTCAATAGTCTCCATGTACAATTTATATAAACTTTGCACATGAATTGCACTAAATAATTTATTCTGTTGTCGAAAAGTATAGCTATATATATGTACTGAAATTAAAATTCATTCAGTTTAATATCTGTCTCTTGTTTAACTGATGTAAACATTAAGAAACAGCAGGACCTTTTATTTTTAAGAATTGGGGAAGGGCCTTTTTTGTGGAAAAAAAACGCGATTTTGCAAGTTTTAGGGGGAAATAGTCGCAATAAATTGTTGGTAAAAAGGTTATACATGTATCTACATTTATTATGCGTAATAATCTGCTCAAACTTACCCGTGAGCCATATAAAATCAACTGGGCTGCTCTAGTCAGACGTACGCTGTGCAGTTTAGGTTTGTATTATGTTTGGTTATCGCAAGGTGTGGGTAATACAACGGTGTTTCTTTCAACACTAAAGCAATGACTGCGCGATATATATATATATATATATAATTGGAAGAAGAGGTTAAATGACTCACCTCGATCAATATTTTATCGAACAATTTCGAACTTTAGTTTTCAGTCGTTTTTAAGCATAGTGAATATTAAAAAGTTTAGAACTGCATTAACAAGACTTCGAGTTTCAGCACACAGGCTTGAAATTGAATCTGGTAGATCGAAAATGCCGATAAAAACACCGAGAGAAAATAGAAAATGTAAAATATGCAATACCCTAGAAGATGAGTGTCACTTTTTGTTTGAATGTAGCCTTTACTCGGATTTGAGGAAAGAGCACTTTCAACCTTACTTCACTAAAAGGGTAAGCATATATAAAGCGTTTACTCTATTGCAATCAGATAGTAACACAAATATTAAAATCTAGCAACCTACGTATACAAAGCGTTTAACTTAAGAAACAAAGTATTATTTGACGAGTAATATTAGCTCTTCTGTTGTAAAGGTTTACATTTGGAAAATTTACTGCTAAATATTGAAGGGTACACAAAAAGTCTCATTCTCATGTGTTTTATAACTTGATAAATCTAAAGTACTAGTGTTGAAGTTGTAAACATTTTGGTCAATATTTTAACTTGCTTTGTTCATAATATAGGAAAAAAGTGTGAAAAACGGTATCTGGTTACACAAATAATTTATTTATAAAAAAAAAATCTATTTTAGCGAATATATATTTTATATGCACATCGGATACTTGGTTACTTGTAAACAAACATGTGTTCCGTTGAGACACAGACCTAATAACAATAATATTTATTATTATGTCTGTGGTTGAGAACATTACATAAGCTGTGCGTAAATTTAATAACAAAACAGTTTGAATGTTTTCAACATCTTCTCGAAGGTGATGATGTTATTGCCAATTTGCCTGTTGGTTACGGAAAGAGTTTGCTGTAGAGTATCGCCATTTTGTAATAACATGCCCTCAGCTATCATCACGTGATTTGTGTGGTGGCAGGGATTTTTTGGCTACAATATCACTGCGCGGAGGTTGAGATGCGACAATGAAAACCGAGGCGATTCATAACATTTTGTTTGTATCGCTCTGTTATTTCAAATGTAAACCCCGCAGTGTAATAGAACACATCGGCTAAAAATATACTCTATGCAGTTTTAAATCATTGTACCACAATAGCCTAAATACACACTATGCATCGTGTAATACCCGAGAATATACACAGCATATGTTAGTTATTGTGGTACAAATACAATAGAGCATGGGTCTTGCACGTGTACGGACATTAATGCACTCGCTAACGCTCGTGCATTATCTCCCCGTACACGTGCAAAACGCATGCTCTATCCTATACTTACACAATGCGGTTACATAGATGGTTTGACGACGAACAACATTTCGAATGGGAAATTTATCTGAAAGAGGGGAATTTTATGGTTATTTTGAAGGAAAAAATGACGTTTTATGCTTGGGAAAGATTATAAGAATCGTTCATGTGTATCCGGTGAAGATGGGAATTCCAACGCGAAGTATAAGTGTTTTTATCGGAACGGTTCTGCCGAGGTTCCGATTAAAACACTTATACCGAGGGTTGGAATTCCCTATCTGAATCGAATACCCATGATAGATTCTTTTTCTTGCATATCAGAGACATGTTGTGCGTTAACGCCGCCAGCTACTGACGTGTGGCACCTGCATACCGGATGTTGGTGCGCGCGTGACTTTTATCTTTACCCATAAATATAAGACTTTCCATCGGATTCTTACATGTAAAACGTGGATAGCCTTATCCGATGTGCAAGAAATTGGCATCTACATAAAAGGGTAAAAAGGCACTGAACAGTTTGTGTTGTTTTTATACGACCGTCCTTACGGGAGGTATTACGTGATCGCGCACATGGGCGGCGGGCGTCCGGCAATGTATAGTGTCCGCTCCATAACTGGAGTAATTTTAATCCAATTTTGATGCAACTTTGAAGCAGTATTTATGGCCGCAATAACTCGGTCAAGTTCGATAATCAAGTGCTGAATAATATTGATCAAGAAACACCGGAGTTATTGAAAATTGATGATGTTTAGCTTTTGCACAGATTATTAATATCAATGAAAGTTCGAAAACCAGCTAGATCGAATCAGTAACACTGGAGTTGTGGCCATTGATTTGCTGAAAAATGACATATGCTGCATTGTGAACAGTATAGGACCTTCATTTATTATTTGATCTTTACTGAACTTGCATAGATTGTTAATTCAATAAAAGGTCAGACAAGTAAAAAAATCAGCCAGATCGAATCGGTAACACCGGGACCACTTTAGTACCTTCATTTATTATTTCATCTTTACCAAACTTGCACCGATTGTTAGTATCAATGAAAGCTCGGATAAATTTAAAAACTAGCTAGATGGAACCAGTAACACCGGAGTTATGGCCCTTGTTTTGCTGAAAAATGCCATTTTCTGCCTTTGTGACCACTCTTCATTTATTATTAATTTGATCTTTACCAAACTTGTACAGATTGGTAATATCAACGAAAGCTCGGGCAAGTTCGAAAACCAGCGAGATCGGACTAGTAACACTGGACTTGTGCCCTTGATTTAGTTAAAAACTCTGTATTTCAGCTAAACTTGGCCAGGTTGATCAGTACCAGGCCTAGTTATGCATACCGTCGCTTTTTTCCAGTTGAATGATTTTTTTGCGGAGTTATGGTACTTTAAAGGTTTTAGTTGACAAACTTTGTCCGGACTATTTCTCCTGATCACCTAGTCGGATTTCAACGAAACTTTGCAGGGATGATCAGTACCAAGCCTAGTTGCGCATATCGTCGCCGTGTTCCGGTTGAGTGATTTTTGACAGAGTTATGGCCATTTATACACAAATTTTATCCGGACTAGTTTTCTTGAAAAACCTGACTGGATTTCAGTGAAACTTGGCAGGAATGATCAGTACCAAGCCTAGTTGCGCATATCGATGTTGTGTTCCCCCACCACAGATTCCATATATACAGGTAGAGCGATACAGGCCTTCTTGGGCCTCTTATTTCGGTTTCCGCTCAATAACTTTAACATCTATAATCTGATCTTGATGAAACTTGGGGACAATGTTTATGGGCATATTGTCACGGCAAAGTTCGATAACCAGTCACATTGCATTGCACCCATAATGCTGGAGTTATAGCCTTTTTGTTTTTGTAAATTAATCATTTGAGTGGTTTTCGCTCAATAACTTTATAATGTAGTTTTTTTGTTACATATCTATAAGTTGTTCCCCCACCCCGTCCATATATGTATGTTGTTTTGTTTTTATAAAATCTACACCTATATCAATGATGCACCCCCACCCCGTCCAACCCAACACTCCCTCCACCCCAGCTACACCCACTCCATTGTCACCATCCCCCGAATGTTTTTTGTTTGTGTTTTTACATATCTCTGTGTTTTTTCTTTATTGTTTTCATTTTATCTTCCATTATTTGGATATCAAAATTTAAATTTGAAAGCATTCATTATTTAACAATTTAGATTCAATTCAGATACACAGATGAAATATCAATAAAAAACCTCAAATAAGGCCACAATTAAAATTTAATTGCTAGATTCTCTCCCCCCCCCCCCCCCCCTCCCCCCCACCCACCCACACTCCTCGAGTTGCCTTTCGACCACAATTTCTTTTAAATTACAGCAATTTTGAATTAAAACTGATAAAAATAAAAAATATAATTTCACACCTTGCCCCAATTTTTACTATAATTTGTATGAGATTGTAAAAATAATTTTATATCGGTCCGAGTTTCTATGCCCGCCCCAACCCCACCCCCACATTGTTTTAGCCTTGTTTTCTGATGGTATTTTCCGGCTATATAATTTATTATTCTCTGAAAAATCGAATAGTCGAACTGCGCTGTTCTCCGACATCTCTTGTTTCGGTTCCCGCTCAATTACTTTAACGTTTATAATCCAATCTTAGTGAAACTTTGGGACAGTGTTTGTGAAGGTATACATACGTTATGTTTCCAAAATATATAAAAAAAAAACACCGCAGAAATAATGTGCTAAAACATGGGCTAATGATAACTCTATTAATTATATTTTCTGAACTATTTGAACATGTTCAAATTTATAAACGAATTGTTTATTTCAGATTGCAGAGGGCGGTATGGTATTCTATTGGAAAGAGCGAGAAATCATGGCTAATGCAAATAGCCAATGGATTGTTCAGGTCTGTACTCAATACACTGCTCAAAAACAAACAGTAATATAGCAAAATAAAACTTAATGGACACAAATATGGGCTTTAGGGAGCAGTCCTCAGTTCCACATGAGTGACCATGATGTAAATCAGAAAATAAACAACTAAGCATCTGTTAGATTCATGTATAGAATGAAAGGAACTTGAGGCAATCTAGAATATGGATTGGTGTCAATTTCAATATAAATGAAAACGTCCATCATGTGCTTCTGAATCAGTTTCATATGAAATGTGCATGTGCATTTGAATTATTTTTTTGTCTTGGTATGAAAACATGCGTAATGGTCTTCTAAAAAAAATATGATCTAATTTAGGAGTGATTTATTTTTGCCCTTGGATTTAACATTATGGATTGTCATTGGTTTTATACTGAGAAATGGTCCTTAAGCTGTGGGGTAATGCATAAAGTAAACTTATAAATTTGACGGTACACGTAATGGTCTTCAACTTTTGTTGTTGTAGTATTGTGGTTATAAATTTAACGGTACACGTAATGTTCTTGATCATTTGTTGTTGTAGTCTTGTGCTGTGGTCTAGTGGTAGAGCGTTGGACCCATGATCCAAAAGTCGTGGGTTCGATTCCCGCCATAACCACATGTGTTGTGTCCTTGAGCAAGACACTTTATCTGCATTGCTTAGTACTGGTTCTACCAAAGAAGACAATCAAGAAGTACCTTAGAAGGATACGCAGTAGGGTTCTTGATCCTTTGTTGTTGTTGTATTGTGCTTATAAATGTAAGGGTAAACTTAATGTTCTTGAGCCTTTGTTGTTGTATTGTGCTTATAAATTTAAGGGTACGCAGTAGTGTTCTTGGTCCTTTGTTGTTGTATTATTTTACTTATAACTTTAAGGATACACGTCTTGATCATTTGTTGTTGTAGTATTGTGCTTATAAATTAAAGGGAACACGTAATGTTCTTGATCCTTCGTTGTTGTATTATTGTGCTTATAAAGTTAAGGGTGCGTTGTTCCTTTGTTGTTGTATTATTGTGCTTATAAATTTAAAGGTACGCAGTAATGTTCTTGAGACTCTGCTTTTGTATTATTCTGTACTATTCTCACTGATCCAATTTTGTTATAGCTGCATTTTTATTCTAGTATTCCATAGGTTTATGTGTCAAAAATGAATTATCCGGCTTTTTAGACAATCAGGAGAACAATTTGGTAGGCACCTAAAACTCAGAATGCTAGAAAGCCTGTCTGTCTATCAGTTGTTTTGTCTGCATCTGTTTTATTAAAACAAAAAAGCCTAGATAGTTTTGACTGACTGTTGTATTAACAGCAGCATTATGTTTACTGATGTTGTATTCACAGATGCATTATTGCTTCCACGATCAGAAGTTTTTGTACATGGCGATGGACTACATGCCTGGCGGCGATCTGGCCACGTACATGAGGAGGCTGAAGCAAAACGGTCAAACAATGCCAGTGTCGGCAGCGCGATTTTATTGCGCTGAGATAGTCCTTGCCCTGGACTGTATCCATAACATGGGCTTCATATACGGGTATTGCAATAATATTACTAAATTAGGTTAAGCTGTTTATAGTAATTGAAGCTTAAACAATTTTGATAAAACAAATATACTTCATTAGAATAAACAGTTGTGTCCATTTAAATGCTTGATATTTTGCCCTGTGATTATTTAAGGGCCTTTATCTTTCATATGGTTTTAGCTCTTCTGGCCGTCAAGGTAATTCCTCTGTCCATAGTTAAGTTTGTCATGAAACTTTATACAGTTCTTTATTAGCAAGTATTAAATGCTTTTGACATGGCCAATTACTCTGATTTTCATTTTAACAAAGTACTGCCACTTTTCATTAAACCTTCAGCTTGACGTAGCTCATAACTTGGCAAAATATATGACCTATGGTCATGCAACTTTATGCAGTTTTATGGCAATTAATGCTTCAGCCAAAGATTTTTCAGCATTGACTGAGCAATTTTAATAATATCTCCATAAATGATATACCATGGAACTGAATTTTAATGGTAAATACAAATATGAAGGTTCTAGGCCCATTCTCCATATTTTATCTTGATGTAAATGGAGGATGGGTCTGGCATGTTCATTCCTGTAGGGGCCATATAACCTTTCATGTGTTTGTTTGAAAATCGGTTGGGAAATAAATATTGCACAGCCAAAATGTAAATTTGTTGTTGCTGGGACAGCAGAACATTAAAAAATCTTGAAAAACTTCATTTCGTCTTAATATTTTGCCGCTTTAGCCAAAAGAGGTTGCTCTAACTATTTTGATGGTCATTTTGCATTGCAGAGATTTGGAAGCTGCAAATGTAATGTTAGATCGACAAGGACATATCAAGTTGGTAGATTTTGGAACCTGTTTGAGGATGAATAAGGTATGAATGAGCTATTATAAAGAGTGCAAAATAATGAAAACATTAGATATTATAAAGAGTGCAAAATAATGTAAACATTTTGTATCTCTTTATTTGGTCAGTAAATAGTATACAACTATCTATTTCCCTTGAGGTCAATGGTTAACAAAACTATTCTTCCGAGGGAATGACTATTGACTCGAAACAGGAAACTATATCCATTGACCGAAAAAGAAATAGATAGCTGTTTGATTATATTTTCAAATGATTACTTTTTATTTGTGTGCATTTTATGTCTCCTGTCAACGTAAACTGGCGCAGTAGGTTTTCGGATACTTTGAACACACTTTGTGACGCCTTTGAATACCTCTGCTCAACTAACCAATCCAGTTCTTTGTCGCTAGTTGAAATAAACCTATCCATTTCCGCGTTCATGGCGTTGTCATTTGGATATCAATCACAATCATTTGACGCTTTATCTCCAATTGACAACGCCATGAACGCGGAAATGGATAGGTTTATTTTAAAAAATCACCCTGAATGGACTATTGATTCGATTATAGACTATTCTCCTGAAAGTCGGGTTTAAGCGGATAAGAGGTGAATAGTTTATATTATTGTATATCATACAATATAAGCGTTTTTCATTGGTCTAGAAGCAGTCACGTGTGATTAAATAGTTTTGACAATTCTCATTGGAAACAATAGTTCATCACGTGACCGTGCAATACTAAATTTAGAGTGCAATAGTAAATCTTTGTCATTGACGCCCTTTTTTAAGGTTATATATGACGGTCGATTTTTGTGGTGGAGGCAGACAACCCACTTTTCCTGGGAAGAAACAGTACTGTACACCTCCCGTATTCCATAAGAATCGACACTTCCTCAATTCCAAGTCGAGCTCCCAGTGGGATTCGAACCCGCTGCGGCGAGAGGCGTTGATTTGCAAAGCAACGTCGTTAACCATTCGGCCACGGAGACGCTTTTCTATAACTTGAAAATTATAAAAAATATTGTAATAAAACTTGGTACATACGTAGAGGAGCATATGGTAACACAATTTTGTTTTGGTGATATGCCAAAATTGTGGTTGTTATGGTAACATAATTCAGTCGTTAAGTTATACAGCTGAATAAGGGACCTTAATGCATCTATCTTTATACTCAATAACTATTCGATAGTTACTTCCCTTCAAATAAGGTTATCTATTAATACATGACATGAAATTGATGTTAATTTTTTTGTGTATGTATTTTTATTACTTGTTGTATTATATTTGCAATATGTTTGCAAACTTACTGGATTTAAAAAAAAAGAAAAAAGTGAGGTATATCCTTTGCAAATTTATATGGAAGATTATGTACTCAAACTTGTTTTTGTTAAGGATGCGAAATTTAGCATGCCTTTGTTATTTGTCTAAATGATAGTCTTTGGTTTGGTCTGGTCCAGCAAAAAAACATTTACTGTCAAACATCTGACCGGTAGGGGACATCATGTATTGCAAAGCAATACTGGAGAAACTAGTTTCTTATAACATAACTGCCCACCTCATTCTCAACTACCCATCAATCCATCATCAAGAGGGGTTGGGGTGGGCATGTGGGTGAGGGAGTGCATTTATTGAATGATTAAAAAAAATCTTCATCAATAATCTCAATGCTCATCCATTTTCTTTTGGTGGTGGTGGTGGGGTGATGCCGCCGCCTGGGAAAGGGAAGGTTGTGGGCTTAATTTTTAAAACATATAAATTGATATGATATGAAATGTGCAATAATTTTGGTACGGTAAACATACAATCTGCTGTTACTGAACATATTTTAAAAGCATTTTATTCAAAGCTAAACCATATTGGGGATATGGACTTTCCTAATCACCGACGCCACCCAACTCAAAATTGAGCCCCCTTTTTAAGCTCTACTGGCAAAAGGCCAGTACTTATGCTGTGGTCTGTCGTCCGTTAACTTTTTGATTCAACACTCTAGCACCTTCATTTTTTATCCAATCTTTTCCAAGATTATTAATATCAATAAAAGCTTGGACGACACCGGAGTTATTGCCATTGAATCAACACAAATTGCTATTTGGTCTTAACACAATAGTGCCTCCATTTTGCATCCTACCTTTACCAAACTTTGCCAGATTGTTGATATTGATAAAAGTTCGGTCAAGTTCGAAAACCAGCCGTGTCGGAACAGTAACACAGAAGTAATGGACCTTGAATTATTGAAAAATGTGTAAACGTTTTGATGTCAACACTCAAGAACCTTCGTCTTTTTCATCTGATCTTTTCCAAACTTTACCAGATTGATAATATCAATGAAAGCTCAAAACGAGTTAAAAAAATCAGCCAGATCGGTCCAGTTGCACTAGAGGTATTGCCCTTGCATTAACGAAAATTGCTATATTTTGTCTTGTCAACACTGTAACTCCTCCATTTTGCAGAGGGATGGCGGAAGTGACAGGGTTGCTCAATTTAATTGAAATAAGTAGATATCGTATGAAAAGTGCAATATGTTTGGTAAAGGTAAACATCCAACTTCTTTTTTATAACTCAACCATATTTGGGTGTGGGCTCCCCCCTCCACCCCACCCCTCCCACCACTGACCAATTATCTTGGTCACAACTCTGGTGGTAAAGTGGAGGAGGTGTCCCAAATTATTTTATAAATTATTTTTTGATTGTTTCTTTGTCTCGTCCGTCGGATGTGGACGTAAACCGGGCGGTCCTGTGTATCGGTCTATCCTCCGAGCACGTTAAAGAACCATAGGAATCTATTTGATAATAAGAGTAGGGCACGGTTCCCGGATTCCTATGTATCCTTCCCCTCTCTGGGACGGCTCTAAATAACGTACACTGTGTTGATGAGCCGTTAAACAACATTCAATTCAATTCAACTGTTTCTTTGTCACCACACATACTGCCACTCCACACTTTTTGTTAGCATATAAAGTATGCCTCTGCTCATCTAAATCATCGTCCCTCCTCCAACCACTCCATTCCCTCATGTGTACCCATAATTGTTTGTGTTGTTGATATTGTTCATGGCTATTATCAACACACTCTCCCTCGAAATAATACCTTGTGAATCTACATAATTTCCACAATTATTTTATTTTTTTATTTATATTAAGTGCATACCTTTTCCCATGGCAATCATCACCTCAGCCCACCCCTCCACCCCTTAACATCTCCCTGTCACCTTTATTTCCTTTCTTAAGATGTACTCTCTCATTTGTTGATTGCTCATGGATACATCTCGGCTATTTATATAAGTAATGCTTATATGATGAGAAGTGCCCTTTTTCTGATAATATGTAAGGTGTATACTTTATTGTTCTCTGAAAAAGCGAATAGTCGAGCTGCACTGTTCTCTGACAGCTCTTGTTTTATAATGTCCTCATTCTCATTTGTGGATATACATATTAGTATATAAACTCAGCTTTTACATACTCTATAAACTTTACAATCTTCAGGTGAGATTACCCATTCTGGTGGGTTCACCAGACCATATGGCACCTGAGGTTATCGATAACAACGGCAGTGACGGCTACTACGGCGTGGAGAGTGATTGGTGGTCCCTGGGCGTGCTTCTCTATCAACTGTTGGTCGGTAAGAACATGCTTTATACGTATAGGTTATAGTTAATCTACAATACTGCTCTTTATACACAAACTTTCATTCTCTTAACTGAGGCTGTGCCAGGGTTCTGATTAAAACAGTTCTACTGAGGATTGGACATTTCCTGTCTGAACTGGATGCCCATGGTTGATACTTTTGCTTGCATATGCATATCATTGTCATTTTTTGTGTTGACGTCGCTAACAACTTAAAATTTTATATAACTATGTCTTACATGAGACGTTATGACGTTACGTTGGTGCCTATTCTATACAGTTATCGAAAGTACTTGTTTTATGACTGTACTGAGCACATAATGGGAGAAAAATAATTCGCCATGAGTTTATCCATGTGAGATAGGGAAATCTCAAATGGATACTCATGATGGATTCTTGTAATACCCCTCCAACCCCCCCCCCCCACACCCCCCCCCACCCCCCCCCCTCCCCCCGAACGCAATGAGATTTAACCATTATTTTGCATTTTTCAGGTGAACTCCCTTTCCATGCTAGAGACCGCAACAAAATATTTTGTAGCATAGAAAACTTCATGAGCAAGAAGAAACCCTTACAGATTCCAGCACGCGTGAAAAATCGGGATGCCAAAAATTTTATGTGGGCTTTGTTATGTGAGAGGTAAAAGTTTTTTTTAATCCTACGCTCACTACAAACAGAGTGAAAACTGTTTGAGGTGTTAATATTATTTTTTTTGATGTTTGCATCCATGGCAATATGGAGATGATGTAGTATTGTTTTTACTGCCAAACAAGGTTTGGTTAGAGGTATATAGGAATGACACTGTGCTGTCCCATCGTGCCAAACAAGGTTTGGTCGGGGCTATATAGATATCACTTTGTGTCTTCCCATCACAACCAGAAATAGTTATTAGCTCTATTTCCCAAAGGCCAGATGAGTTTATGGGATGATGCGTTGTCGCCCGTCATTCGTCCGTTATCCGTTTCTTTTGAGCATTTTAACTATTTATTTCATAGGAATTTAAGGACATTTCCTAAATACCAACCATTTTAATTGTTATGCCTACAAAGGGCGGCATATAGTAGTCGCACCGTCCGTCAGTCAGACGGTTCATCAGTCCGTCCGTTCGTCCGTCAAGTCGTGTCCGGTCAGTAACTCTGACATTCCTGGACGGATTTTCCATTAACTTGGCACAAGTGCTCACCACAACAAGACGACGTGTCGGCGCAAAATCCAGGTCCGTGACTCCAAGGTCAAGGTCACACTTAGAGGTCAAAGGTAAAAAAGAAGTGCTTTCGTGTCTGGTTAGTAACTTTGACATTCGTGGATGGATTTTCAAATAACTTGGTACAAGTGCTACAATAACAAGACGACATGTCGCGCGCAAAATCCAGATCCATGGTTCCAAGGTCAAGGTCACACTTAGAGGTCAAAGGTCAAAACCATTTCGGGGGCATTTGTCACTTACAGTGACATTTCTTGTTTAAATATATTTTTCACCAGTATTCATTATTAGGAACCTAAGAAACTGTTTAGATAATGAAGACATTTATTGATACTCGACATTGCACGAACATTCTGCTCACAATTACAAGTGATCATTGATGCAGGACGCGTAGAATATCAGATGTTCTTTAACAATTCATCAATCTTGACCATTCAAATATTAGGACGAGAAACTCAGAAACAACTGGTCCTGCCCTGCACTAAAATCGAGTATAGTTTCAGTATTTGATAGACTGCAGAGAGATTTATTTGTTTAGCCGCTATAGCTTTTTCATAGTTTGAATATAAATGTCTGTCTGAAACGTAGAAATTAACTTAAACCTTTAAATATTACTGATTTGATGAATGTATACTATTTTACCCATGTATAAAAGACATTAAATATTACTGAACTTGATGAATGAATACTATTTTTACCCAAGTATATATAATTTATTTATCAATAAAAGATTATAAATAAAAGAATGGTACATAGAAAAAACAAGTATGAAAGGAGAAATTTGGAAATCGTCGAAAACGATAAATACAAAAAATATTGCAGTCTCTGTTTGATTCAAAGACTGTTCATGAACGGTAGTGAAAAGTGCTTGCTACCGTTAATGGCTTTTTTGCTCCGGGTTGAGCAGAACTCAATATTTAAAACGCCAATAGTACAGCATTTTGAGCCACCCCGAAGATGGTATGCTTATGACGGTGAAAATGAAACATTCAATGCGGTATTTTCACACCATTCCATGGCCAGCGGCGTATAGCCCCAATCACTAACAAAACTAGTTGCCCTAAACGAGAAAACCATGGGCGAAATAAACAAAATGGAATTTAGCTTGGAGAAGAGGTTATGAAGCCTGCGTATCTCATGTAACAGTCAAACTACTAAATTAAAAAGCAGGCAACATATTTTAGGGGATTAAACAGTTCTCAGAACCTTTAAAGGCTGGAGTAGTGAAACAAACTATTCGAAATTCAAGTAAGAAACCAAAAATATTTTAAAATGTATCACCGATATCAGTAAATATCGAACTTCACAGTTAAAGACCAAGTGTGTGTGGTATGTCCTTTGGCGGGCGTGCAAGAGGGCGTGCAACATTAAACACTTAGTTACCGCTGAATAATTTTGTTAGAAATGTGGTATTGCGATAAACTTGCAGGATAGGTAGCTTATATGGAAAGGCAGGTTGGGATGGCATTCGGGGTCACTGGGGTTAATGTCACTGTTACTAAAAATAGAACACGATTTCCGCTCAGTAAATTAAGTCAGGAATGAGATATTAGAATGAAACTGCTGTAAAGGTATCAAAAGGAGGTTTTGGATGGCATATCACTCATCTAGAAGTCAATATCATTAGAAAAATGGTTTCCGCTCAATAACTTTAGTTGGGAATGAGGTATTGGAATGAAACTTGCTGTGAAGATATTTTATATGGAAATGAGTTATGACCCTTTGTAGTTTTAGCCAGTGGGAATCCTTTACTACCCATTATTGGCCTATAGATTGCTTTTATATATTTCGGATGATTCAGTTTCAATTTAATTTGATCCTAAAGAAAAATGTTATTGGTGCAATAAAGTGCAAGGGTCAAAGGGGCAAAGGCGGGGGGTAATATGTTTCTGCCTTTAGAACAGTTCTAATGGCAGTTTTATATTCATATTGTCAATGTCAAAAATATCTTTTTTTTCCAAATTTTGAAACAAAAAATCCCAACTGAAAGAAAAGAAAAAAGAATTAGCAAAACCATGACAATTTCAGTATTTAGTAACATTATTAAAGATACAACAAGATACTTTTTCCCCGAATATATTGAAAGATAGCGCTAAATTCCCCAATTATATAAGTATGAATTATGTTCCCAAAATAGAGCAAAAAAACACTGTAGGTCATTACGTCATTCATGCAGAGTAGGCTTTCCCAGCCACATGGCGTTTAAGCTTATCTTCATCTGACTGGAAAAGACCTAACCGATGCAGTCCGAAAAAATAGTGCTCAACAATGAAATGGTCAAGGAGAATAATTAGGGCTAAAAGTGGAAAGCCCTTCTTATTCTTCTTCTTCTTTTTCATACTTCTTCTTTGTCTTCTTCGTCTTTGTCTTTTTTCATTCCAATAAACGGGACAGTGTAAATAAAGATATCCCCACCAGGTTATTTCCTCTAACAAACAAGGCGGCATTGATAGGCAATATAAGTAAAACACATAAATAATCATGTATATCTAATATACAAACAAAAACCTAGAAAGTCACGAAGTAAGTACTCAATGGGCTGGCAGAAGCCAGAGCAACAAGAGAATAACTACCGTCTTAAAAGGATTTAGGTAAACGTGTCATAGGTGCACTATCTGTCCGCTTATCTCACAATTCATAATTTTTCATTGCAGAGATGTTGAGATTTTATCTTATTTTCAGTAGGTGATAAAATTTGCGTTACTCGGTTTTTATCCTTAGGTTCTATAGTAAAATAAAAATCTTTGACCAAGTAAAAAGATGATGATTTTCAAGATTTTGATTTTGAAAGATATGTATGTTGAATCAGTTTGCATGCATTTGCATGCAACATGCAGGGTTTTAAAAGTATCACATTGTAGCTACCTTAATTTTAACAGTAAACTTGGTTGAACATCAAGGATAAAGACCGAGTTTATCACCTACCAGAATGAATTAGGTAGGTCTTATTTCTGGTCACTGATTGGTCAGTTTTATTGATGATGCTCTATCAAGATACGAATCCAAGAGGAAAGCATAGTGGCGAACTGTAAATGGGTCCACCACTAAACATGCAGTGCGTTGCAAAATGCTAGGGTCTCTTTTGATAAACTTTTTAACAAGTTTAATAACGATTGTATGAAAGGAATTATGACCAAGGATCTTACGAAGTTTGTAAATCACATCACCATAGAAGTCAGGTTGTAATAGTCCTTGATAAACCATATTTCTTTTTTCATATGTTTTAATCATATTTGCAAGAAAATATGTAAGATTTTAAAATGTTATGTTTTTGTTTTTTGTTTTATTAAAAGTTCATATTATTGAATGTTTTATTAACATTTTAGTGCTCCGTGATTTTTTCTGAAGTCGAACATTTCATCTTGACATCAAGGCCGTGTTCGTCTACTTATTTATATTTATCATACTTCTCCTTCTTCAATATAAAATTTCATAATTACAATTTTGAAATACCGGTGCCAATGCTACTTTAGATTTTCCTTTTATTTAGCCATTCCCGAAATGCAGTTATGAAATAAAGACGTCACATTTTGGACTGCTCCGAGGATGGGTTTCTCGCCTTATTATATCATTCATTGCGACGTATCGATTGTTTGTTTAAATCATTTGATTTACTATCAGTTGGATTAGAAGATGTATGAATTTTAAACGTTTATGGCAAGCTAATTGTCCATTAATTACGTGAACCCAGGTTAACGCCCGTAAACATAGGATAACGACCGAAATTCATAGTTTAATCGAGAAACCTAGTTTATCGAACGTAAACCATGATTTACGGTCGATATACTAGGATTATCAAATCAACTATGAATTTCGGGCGTGAACATGGGTTCACGACCTTGAACCTATGTTTACGACCGTGAACCTATGTTTACGACCGTGAACCATAGTTTACGAACGTGAACCTATGTTTACGAGCATGAACCATAGTTTACGGACGTAAACCTAGGTTTACGTTCGATATTGTGGGTTAAAATATCTCGTTATATTGAACGATATATCACTGTAATTTTTGCAACGTTAGGAGAATAAGCATTGCGCATTGCGCATTGTAACATATGCAACGTTAGAAGAGCAAGCAAAGCAATGCGAAAGATTTCAGATGTGTGCGTTATTTTCACATTTTAGGGGTATCAGAATAGAAATAGAACATCGTTTACGGTGAATTATCTATAATATATCACCGTTTGTCGTTCAATTGTAAACAATAATTTCACGTTTATTGTTTACAAATGAACGACAAACCGTGATATATTAAACGATAATTCACAGTAAACGATGTTCTATTTCTTAAATAATAATTAATAATCGTAAACATAGGTTCACGCTCGTAAACATAGGTTCACGTTCGTAAAACCGGGTTTATCGACTTGTAACTATTCTTTTGGACCGGTATTTGTGATTTACGAGCATAGCCAATCACGACCGTGAACCATAGTTTACGAACTGAACTATAGTTTACGAGCGTGAACCTAGGTTAACGACCGTGAACCATAGTTTACGGACGTGAACGTAGGTTTATGAGCGTGAACCATAGTTTACGAACGTGAACCTATGTTTACGACCGTGAATTTGGGTTTACGAGCGTGAACCACAGTTAACGAACGTGAACCTAGGTTTACGTTCGATAAACTAGGTTTCTCGAACAAAACTATGATTTTCGGTCGTTATCCTATGTTCACGAGCGTGAACCTATGTTCACGGTCGTAAACCCAAGTTCACGGTCGTAAACATAGGTTCACGTTCGTAAACTATGGTTCACGCTCGTGAACCTAGGTTCACGCCCGCAAACATGGGTTCATGCTCGTGAACTTAGGATAACGACCGAAATTCTTAGTTCAATCGAGAAACCTAGTTTATCGAACGTAAACCTCGGTTCACGAGCGTAAGCTATGGTTTACGCCCGTTATCCTATGATTTCGCTCGAAAATATAGGTTAGTATTCGATAAACCTGGTTTTACGTTCGAAAAACCGAGTTTATCGATCGTTAATCCTAGTTTTTCGACCGTTCACATAGTTATTGGACAATTGGCTTGCCATAAACGTTTACGTCAATAAATGAGTACGATATCGAAAATGTCCACGTATTATTTCAGCAGCCCTCGTATGCATCTTCTGGTGCTGACTGCTTTTTGAACACCACAAAGTACATTTAAATTAAATGAAGGACAAATATTTTGATTTTTAAGAAAGAGATTGAGGATAAAGTCCGATTAAACCGTTTTATTTTCATATCTTGACACGTGTGTTAGTAGATCTAACCAAACGTAAAAGTAATGAATATATTTTACCAAAAACGTACTTTATTAAACCTATCGTTGAATAAGACATAAATGAAAACCCAAAGTGTTTAAGTGACTATGCAAGCATATTTACAGTAAAAAATATCATGCATTACTAAACGAGACGGTAATTTTAATGCTTGATAACAACTTCAAGATTGTCATGTGTCCCTTTAAAGTATATTGTTTATATTTTGTGACAATTTTACTGTAATTTTTCTTTAAAGGGACACTGTCCGTAAGTAATCAGATATTGAGCATAACCAAATAACCGTCTGACTTTTATTCAGTGAAATGTATACATGAAAA
Source organism: Cyrtodaria siliqua (assembly GCA_037043455.1). Lineage (NCBI taxonomy): Eukaryota > Metazoa > Mollusca > Bivalvia > Adapedonta > Hiatellidae > Cyrtodaria > Cyrtodaria siliqua. Next base: position 256,031 of record JAWPHD010001687.1, read on the forward strand.
CATGAGCATAGACCCTAAGAAGTCCGTAGTAAAACACTCGTGAGTTTGAAAAAAATAAGCTTTAATTATTATTTGTAAATAAAGTGGGACCAACAATATTTACCTTTTTCTGCGATAACGTGACTTTCATTAGCGCATTAGGTTTTCACCACAGTATGTATTGCGTAATATGTATTGCCCGGTTTGCTCAGTCGGAAACGATGTCGACTACTTCACGCTCACTTTTATTACCGTGAGTGTAATTTAGTTTGGGCTGCGAGTCCAAACGCCCGAAACGGTTTTTCTTTTTTTTTGTACCGCGATTGAATTCCGTGAAACAATCTTGCTTTTAATTAGTAAATATTCAATAATGTTTAGTGTGTAATGTTTGCGAACATAATTAGTGTGTGTATTATAGGCTAACAATTACGGACATTGTCCCTTTAAATAACAAACTCTGACTGTAAGGTTCTTTCAGTATCATAAAAAGTATTTTCCTAACATGTACACACTGTTCGTTTTCTTATCAGTTTGTATTCATTCCCTTTCCTGTTTTCTTATGTAACTGTTCTGACCGGCTTGTGATACTTTGTATCACTGTTTTCTTGTCCAGTCTTCTTCAAACTTTGCCAAATTGTATATAAGCTGTTTCTCGAACAAGTTTGATAATCAGCCCCCGTTAGTTATTCCAGAGTTTTGCCCCTCGGAATAATAAAAATCCACCAATCAACTAAATCATTAATATGTAAAGAAAAGCGGGGGTGGGGGCAGGTGGGGATGGGGGAGCACCAATTAACTAAATCATTAATATGTAAAGTAAAGCGGGGGTAGGGGCGGGTGGGGGGGGGGGGGCGCTGGGGGATACATTGCTAGGATAATATATAGATGTGTACAATTGATATAACATTGTTTTTGTTTTTTTACAGAACTGAGAGATTGGCAAACAGTACACAGATAAAAAGTCACCCATTTCTAAAAAGCGAGAAGTTTAATTTTACCAACATTAGACAAAGTAAGTTAAAAAGTATTTTATTGAACTAGAGTGTGTTATGGATGTCCAACAAGAGAACAAAGATATTGCAATACAAATTCATACAATGATAAAGGGCGCTGAGAGAAAGTGCAGAGATCTAACATATGTTTATTCAAATTAGAAGTATTGCCCTTTGTAATTGTATACATGGTATACTTGTAATTCTTGTCCGGAGCATAAGTCAAAAACTATTAATTGAATACTGCTGTAATACATGGCCATATGATAAGTTGGGGGATACATTTGGGAGCATCCATCGGTTCTACCGTTTTCTTGTTTAAGGAAGGAAATGAATATCAAGGAATATAAAGGAACCATAACTTTATCTTCATTCACATTTAGAGTTACTGCCCTTTGTAAAAAAATGTATACTGGTTGTTCTTGCCCAGAGTATAATTTGAAAACTAGTATTGTGACAAGAATGAAACGTAATACAATGAGAGAAAAGAGTTGAAGTGCGCAACACAATAACCATAAGCTTGAGTACATAACAAAAGGACCTTTTATTAGTCCCCTACCGGTCGCAGACGGGAGGGACTATAGGATTGCACTCCGTCCTAGTCCTTCAGTCTGTCATACTTCGTTTCCGCTCAATAACTTCAGTTAGGAATGAGATATTTTAATGAAACTTTATGGGCTAGGGTTGAAAAGGAAGTTTGGGATTGTATTTGGGGTCACTGTGGTTAAGCTCAAGGTCACTGGTATTCATTATTTATGCTACATTGATTCGTGGCCGAATGGGTAACGACGTTGCGTTGTAAACCTTCGCCTCTCACCGCTGCGGGTTCGAATCCCACTGCGAGCTCAACTTTTAAGTGAGGAAGTGACGATTTTTACGGATGGCTGACTGATTCTACCCAGGAAAAGTGGGTGGTCTGCCTCCACCACAAAAAATCGACCATCGTATATAATCTTACATGTGTTGAAAATGACGTAAAACACTAAACAAACAAAGCTTCAGGGATTATAAAACACCATTTACACAATGTAATTTTTTATATTAAAACGCACTCCTTTTATATTGAGACATTAATTATCAACTCAAAGGTACAATACCGGAATTTATCCGAAATAACGGCATGCATTTGCGTATAGAGCCTTCATTTTTCATTTGATCTTCACCAAACTGTACCAGATTTTTAATATCAATGAAAGCTCGGAAAAGTGGGAAAACTAGCCAGATTGGACCAGTAACAGCAAAGTTATGACCCTTGATTTAGTTAAAAATGCTAAATTTTTCATCGTTAAGACGATAGGGCTTTTGTTTCGTTTGATCTTTACAAAACCTTACCATGTTGTTAAGACGATAGGGATCTTCATTTCTCATTCGATCTTTACCAAACTTTAACAGATTGTTAATATTAATGAAAGTTCGAAAATCAGCCAGATCGGACCAGTAACAGCAGAGTTATTAGCCTTTGATTTAGTTAAACATGTTATATTTTGCTTCTTTAAGAAGACAGGGCGCCTGTTTTTCATGTGATCTATACCAAACTTTACCGGGTTACTAATAGTACAAAAAGCTCGGACAAGTTCGAAATCTAGCAAAATCGGGTTAGTAACAACTTTGTCCTGACTAGTTCTCCTGAACCCCTGGCAGGATTTAAACGAAAACTTTTAGGGAATGATCAGTTCCAGGTCTAGTTGTGCATAACATCGCCGTGTTCTGGTTGAATACTCTTTGGCAGAGTTATGGCCAATTAAAGGTTTTGATACACAAACTTTGTCTGGACTAGTTCTCCTGAACCCCTCGCCGGATTTCATCGAATCTGTGCAGGGATGATTAGTACCAAGCCTGGTTGTGATATCATAGTCGCCTTCCGGATAACAGATTTCTGGCGGATTTATGGCCCTTTAAAGGTTTTTGATACATACACTTTTCCCCATCTACTTCTCCTGAACCCTTGCCGGACTCCAACGAAACTTGACAGGAATGATCAGTATCAATCCTAGTTGTGCATATCATCGCCATATTCCGGTTGAATGATTTTTTGCAGAGTTACGCCCTTTAAAGGTTTTAATACACATTATTTGTCCAGATTAGTCTCTTCTGAACTCCTTGCCGGATTTCAACGAATCTTGGTGGGGATGATCAGTACCAAGCCTAGTTGCACTATCATTGCCGGGTTCTGGTTAAATGAATCTTGGCAGAGTTATGACCCTTAACTTTGTACAGACTAGTTCTCCAGAACCTTTGGCTGGATTTCAACTAAACTTGGCAGGGATGATCAATACCAAGCCTAGTTGCGTATATCATCACCATATTCCGGTTGAATGCTTTTTGAAAGAGTTATGGCCGCTTATACATAAATTTTATCTTTAGCCAGTAGAGTGTCCGTCCACAGGCCCTCTTAGGCCTCTTGTTCTTTAATTGGGAGCTTAGGGACCTTGTTGGACCAGTTTTACTTACAGTTATAGAGAAGAATTTCAAAAATCTTCCCTGAAACTACAAAAGATAAATGTTTAATATGTTTTATTTATTATCAGCTTATGGATCCTCTACCAAGTTTGTTCAAATGGTGACCCTGGGGTCAAATTTGGCCCCGCCCCAATGGTCACAGTTTTACATAGACTTATATAGGGATAAACGTCAAAAATCTCCTTCTCTGAAACTATAAGAGCCAAAGGTTTAATCTTTGTATTTACCATCAGCTTTTTGTCCTCTACTATGTTGTTCCAATGGTGACCCTTGTGTCAAATTTGACTCCGCACCAGGGGTTACAGTTTACATAGATTGATACAGGGAAAAACTTAAAAAATCTTCTTCTCTCAAAATACAAGAGCTAAAACTTTAATATTTTGTATTTATTAACAGCTTATGATCCTCTAAAACGTATGTTCAGATGGTGGCGCTGGGGTTTAATTTGGCCCCGCCCCAGGGGTTACAGTTTTACATAGACCTATATATAGGGACACACTTTCAAAAATCTTCTCTGAAACTACAAGAGAGGTTTGTATTTACACTCAGCTTATGGTCTTCTACCAAATGTGTTTGAATGGTGACCTTTGGGCTCAAATTTGGCTCCACCCCAGGGGTCACATGTTTAACATAGAGTTACATAACAAAAATGTAAAAAAAAATCTTCTCTGAAACTGCAAACAAATTTTTTTGGTATTTACCATCAGCTTGTGGTCCTCTACAAAGTTTGCTCAAATGGCGTCCCAGGGTCAAATCTGGCTCCGTCCCTGGGTCACATGTCAAACTTGGTTTGAGTGTTTATATTAATTAACGAAAGTTTTTTTCGGTTTAAAGCTAGTCAAACTTTAGCCAAATACATCCCTTCCCAAGTTCCCATATCTATTGATAATTAAAGACACTTAATAAAAAACTAGTTTTATACTGCCATATCTGACATTCCTTTTATCCCCCATTACCCCACCCCACCATGGACACCATATTGCCAGTAGAGCGATACAGACCCCCTTCGGCCTGTTGTTATGGATATTTATTCCACAATAAATATAATATTTTCCATTTTGAATCAGTAACAAGAGGCCGAAGAGAGTCTGTACAGCTATTTGTTTGTGTCATACCCAGAAGAAAACAGAACAATCATCAATGTGACCACCACATAATATCAACAAATGGACCCATTCTTCAATATTCTCACATAAACACAAGTCGCAAATGAAACGCTTTTACGGAATGCATTTTTGGGGTACTTGAACGCAACTGGGTCTGTATATAAGGAAAAACTTGAAAGTAAATCTTCTTCTCTGAAACTAAAAGAGACATAGGTTTATTATTTTGTATTTACCATCGCTTATGGTCCTCTACCAAGCGTATTCAAATAGTGACCCTGGAGTCCAATTTTGTTCCGCCCCTGGGTCACATTCCAAACCTTGTTTGAGTGTTCAAGTGCGGAAGGTCAAGCGTGAGCGGTTGTGATCTCTCTTCGTCCACGTCCGTGCGTCCGTGCGTCCACAATTGCTACAAACAGGTTCTTCTCTAAAACAGCTTTACCAAGTTTGACGAAACTTCACAGGAATGATCGATTATTGGTTGGTTTTCTCTCAAGGTTGTTCAATTTCTGGAAATCCATGCAAAACTCCGGTTGCCATGGCAACCGAAAGAAAAAAGCTGGAAAACTTTAAAAGTATTCTTCTTTAAAACTACTGGCTCGATTTCAAATAATTTCACAAAAATGATGTTAAGCTGACTCTCTACTAAGATTGTTCCAGCTGAGTTGATTCGTCAAAAAACATGGCCGCTAAGGGTCGGGGCTTATTTTTGCTATATTTCTATATGGAAAACTTAAAAAATCTTCTAGTCTGAAACTTCGTGATGGATTTCAAAATAATTTCACAGAAGTGGTATTTGGGTGACCCTCTACCGAGATTGTTCAAGCCGGATTGATTCATCAAAAAACATGGCCGCCAGAGGGTAGGGCAGTGTCCCTATATAACTATATCAGACAATGTTTAAAAATCTTCTTGTCTGAAACCACTTGTTCCATTACAAAATAATTTTACAGAAATGATGTTTAGGTTGGTATCTTCCAAGATTGTTCAAGCCGGGTCGATTCATAAAAAAAAATGGCCGCTAGGGGGCGGGGCTTATATTTGCTATATTTTTATATGGAAAACTTAAAAATTCTTCTTGTCTGAAACCGCCTGATGGATTTCAAAATAATTTCACAGAAATGATGTTTGGGTAATACTTTACCATAATTATTGAAGCCGGGTTGATTTGTCAAATATCATGGCCGCCAGTGGGCAGGGCATTTTCCCTTTGTTACTATATCAGAAAACGTTTACAAATCTTATTGTCTGAAACCACTTGTCCCATTACAAAATAATTTCACAGAAATGATGTTTGGGTTGGCATCTTCCAAGATTGTTCAAGCAGGGTTGATTCATGAATAAATATAGCCGCCATTGGGCGGGCTTATATTTGTTATATTTCTACATTGAGATCTTAAACATCTTCTCGTCTGAAACCGCTCGATGGATTTAAAAATACCAAACGTGTTCAAACTGGGTTGATTTATGAAAACATATAGTCGCCAGTTGGCAGACAGTTTCCCCAACTTCTACCAAAGTGTTGTTAATGCTATCAGCTATAGGACATCCATCCCTGTCATCATAATAGATTTGATAATATACCATGTATACTAGAAAAATCTTTCGCATACAGTGCATAAACCTGAGCTGAAACTGACACCCTGTTGTGTTTTAGCTCACCTGAGAATAAAGTGCTTAAGGGTGACTTTGTGTGATTAAAAATAGCGTACAGCATGTGGATTTGATAAAAAAAAATAGCTATTCGAGTGAGATATTGCAAAGAACTTGCTGTGTAGGTAGCTTATATGGAACGGAAACTTAGTATTGCATTTAGGGTGAAGGTCGCTGTTACTAAAAATAGAAAATGATTTACAAAACATTTCTTTGGAATGATGTATTGCAATAAAACTTGCTGAAAGGAAGCTTGGGATTGCATTTGAGGTCAAGGTAATGTTATTGTTACTAAAAAATAGAAAAATGGTTTCTGCTCATTTTTTTTTAAGACTGAGATATTGCGACGAAACCTGCTTTGTATGTAACTTATACGGAAGCAAAGCTTGGCATTACATTTGAGGTCACTGATGTCAAGGTCAATGTTTCTTAAAATGGAAAATCTCTTCTAAGAATAACTTAAGTTAGGAATGAGATTGAAACAAAACTTAACAGTATCGATCAAACCGAGACTGCAATATTTCGTATGTGTCGTGCTCGGCCGTTTCCAAAGGTCCATTGTTATATTCCTTTTTTTTTGGTATGTAGGTACCTGATATAGAAAGGAAGCTTGGGATTGCATATAAGGTCGCTGGGTCATTGTTACTAAAAATAAATGGTACATGGGCTATAACTTTAGATAGGTATGAGTTATTGCAACGATTCTTGTTTGAAAAAAAAAAGATATGGAAAGGTAGCTTTAGACTGCATTTGAGCTCACTGTCAAGGTCATGTCACTGTTACTTAAAATAGAAAAAATGTTTGTTTGGGAAATAACTTCAGTTAGGAGTGATATATTGAAGGAAAACTGGATCTGTAGGTAGGTTATGTGGAAATAAATACTAGAACAACACCTTGTAGAATGCAGAAAGCTTATGGAAAACCTGAATTTCATGGAATTTCCATGTTTCTTGTTGATATTTGATACAGCCATAAGCCATCTTGAAGACGAACACTTTGTCGAAATGAAACCATTCAAGTTTGCCACCGTATGTACCCAAGTTGTCGGGAGATGCAGACAGGAGCCATTTTAAAGATAACTATGTGTACACATTGTCATTATTTTAACCATTTCAGCTGTGCCACCGTATGTACCCAAGTTTAAAGACGAAGAAGACACAGGTCACTTTAATAGAATAGCTGAAGAAGACCTCCCTCATACAGGGGTGAATACATACTCTGGGCGTCACGAGCCTTTCATCGGATTTACTTATAACAAAGCCCTAAATCAGTATGTTATCCACATTCACTGTTTTCTGTGTAACTTTTATATGCCCTTGCAATATTTATACTCTCGCTTTACCCCCGCTTTACCCCGCTTTAATTTTTATTGAAATGGGAAATGCCTTTACATATAATATATTTGTATGAACTACACTACCTTTAATGTGATGTATTGTTATGCCCCGGAAGAGAGGGAGCATGAAGTAAAGTAAAAGGCTCAAGTTGATCTATTTGGATTACTCTTCGACCGATCGGTCAATTTTGACCAATTTTGATATGGAGGGTGTTTAGTTTAGTGGTCAAGGCGACATCCAAGATGCTCACCATTATCATAAAAGGTTGAACCTTTTAAAAAACAAACAATTGGACAGATTTTGAAAGTTTTTTATATAAATGATTGCCAACCCCTAGACAATCAAATCAAACTTAATATACACTTCTCAAAACTGCTAACTACACCGCTCACGTTTTGGGTTATATATATCGATGGGTTGAATGTTTTTCAATAAAATAAAAAGGAAATACCAATTCAATCATTTTTACATCATTTCATTTTATTTTTTTCATAGGGAATGCTAGAACTAAACCACAATAAGCAATTACAAACGACCCATGTAAACACTAAAGTCACACTTTTATGAACAAGAAATGAAAAGTGTGACTTTAGTGTTTACATGGGTCGTTTGTAATTGCTTATTGTGGTTTAGTTCTAGCATTGCCCATGAAAAAAATAAAATGAAATGATGTAAAAATGATTGAATTGGTATTTCCTTTTTATTTTATTGAAAAACATTCAACCCATCGATATATATAACCCAAAACGTAGCGGTGTAGTTAGCAGTTTTGAGAAGTGTACACATAACATTTGATATGACCTTGTGTCCTTGTACATCATCCATTATTGCTTGCCTAATTTATTATATAATTATGGCCATTTGTTTTACTTAGAATGTTCCACTCTAATATTCTAACCTGTTAACACATTTTTTCTGAAACATTTTCGAATAGATTGTTACTAACTATGTACATATAACAACAGATTACCTTATGTGCCTCTACATCACACATTGTTGATGCCTAATTTATTACAGAATGTCGCTTTATTTGACTCAGAATATTTTTCACTCTATAATGAACTTCATGTTGCTTTCAATTTAAAACTTTTGATGGATTGTTATTACACTTGACATACAATTCACACATGATGATATGTCTCTGCATCAACGGTTTTTCGATTCTGCAAGAGTTCTTTTACATAATTATAGGCCTTTGTTTTACTTAGAATTATTTTCACATTAAAAAGTAACAGATACTTTAGACATTTATTATTCTTGATTTTGACCTTCGGTTATAGCAAAAAAACTCATCATTTTCAATGATAGTTCTAGTTTTCACAAGACTGGCACGTCACCATATTTGATGTATATTTTGGTTGTTTTCCAGGTTGTTAACACCTGCTGAAAGAGGAGCATCTCAAAATGTAAGTAACATAAATCTGCTTTATTATACTGACTTGTCATGATAAACGTATCAAATGAATTGGAGTTTACATCATTATGGGTTATATTGAGATAGCGACATCAGAAAGAGACGAAATGAAGTCGAAGGATGAAGTCTCCCATCAGACATGGCACTCTTGCTTTAGCTCAGTTATGCCGTGGTCTGTTGTAAATGGTCTAACATCCATTGTCCATCCGTCTGTTAACTTTTTGATGTCAACATTTTGCATCAGAGTTATGGCCCTTGATTAAATGGAAAATGCTATAGTTTGCCTTGATTTTCATCATTTAATGGAAGGGCTGTTTTAAGAGAAAAATGTTATTGATGCATGCAGGTATAATATTATATTATTATTAATCAGGTATTGAATTAGCAATGGTGGAGGCATACCGCCCACTTTTTCGTGGATAGAACCAGTAAGGCATACCTCTCACTTGCTCACTTACAAGTCAAACTCACGGGGATTCGAACCTGCAGTGGTGAGAGACAATATTATCTATTAAAGACCTGCATATATTTATTATGGACATCCTGTAACTTTATACTTGATGTCCACTGATCAAACTTTATTCAAACAATGCATCCAATCTGGTTTACTGATATTCTTTTTTGGTGTGTAGAGTAAAAAATATAGTGTATGTTGTTTCAAATTTCTTTACACATCTCTCTCAATTTTCCGTTTCTCTCTCTCTCTCTCTCTCTCTCATACCACAAAGGTGTACTCAAAAATGTTCTGGAGATCAAAGACATCATCAGAGGAGGGCAAGATGACGGTTGAAACCTTTCGGGTAAGTTCCTAATGTCGCAATATGAGTTGCCATTTTGACTCTGATTCAAGTTGATGAATATTGATTATATCCCGCTTTCACAATGTGACGTAGGGGCTATCACATCGTCCGTAACGTTGTGCCCCGTCATGTAACACCAGTTTATTACTAGTATTTCTTAAATGCTTTTGAATATGTTGTTCCCAAACTTCATTTACTCCTAACAACTGATGATATAATGTCCCTATAATCCTTAGTGTATTGTCTAATTTTTCACAGAATTATGGCCCTTTGTTTGACTTGAATAAAAATAAATGTGGGAGTATTCATCACCTTCAGTGATAGTTCTATTTACTCCTGATTGTGCAAAGACATGCATGTGTTACTCTTGATTATGCAATTAAATGCATGTCTCTCCTGGTTGTGTAAAGAAATGTATACAGTGGCACTCCAGACTGTGCAAGGAAATGCATGATGTGTCACTTGTTTTTGCAAAGAAATGCATGTGTCAATCCTGATTATGCAAAAAATACATGTGTCACTCCTGATACTGCAAAGAACTGCAATTGTCACTCTTGATTGTGCAAAGCAATGCATGTGTCACTCCTGATTGTGTAAAGAAATGCATGTGTCACTCCTGAATGAGTAAAAAATGCATGTGTTACTCCTGATTGCGTTAAGAAATTATTGTGTCACTCTTGATTGTGCAAAGAAATACATGTGTCACTCCTGGTTGTGTAAGAAATACGAATGTCACTCCTGATTGTGCAAGAAATGCATGTGTCACTCCTGGTTGTGTAAGAAATACGAGTGTCTGTCCTGATTGTGTAAGAAATGCATGTGTCACTCCTGACTGTGTAAGAAATACGAGTGTCCGTCCTGATTGTGTAAGAAATGCATGTGTCACTCCTGACTGTGTAAGAAATGCATTTTTTACTGTTGATTGTGCAAATAAATGCATGTGACACTCCTGGTTTGTAAGAAATGCGTGTATTTTTCTGATTGTGCAAATAAACGCATGTCTCACTCCTGATTTTGTGAAAAATGCATATTTCAAACCTGATTTTGAAAATAAATGCGTGTGTCACTCCTGATTGTGTAAGAAATGCATGTATCATTTCTGATTGTGCAAAGAAATGCAAGTGTTACTCGTGATTGTGCAAGGAAATGCATGTTTCACTCCTGGCTGCAAAGAAATGGATGTGTCATTCCTGATTGTGCAAAGAAATAGATGTGTCATTCCTGATTGTGCAATTAAATGCATGTGCCACTCCTGATTGGGCAAATATATGCTTGTGTTACTCCTGGTTGTGCAAAGAAATGCATGTGCCACTCCTGATTGGGCAAATAAATGCTTGTGTTACTCCTGATTGTGCAAATAAATGCATGTGTCATTCCTGGTTGTGCAAAGAAATGCTTGTGTCACTCCTGATTGTGCAAGTAAATGCTTGTGTCACTCCTGATTGTGCAAGTAAATGCTTGTGTTACTCAAGATTGTGCAAATAAATGCATGTGTCACTCCTAATTGTGCAAGTAAATGCACGTGTCACTCTTGATTGTGCAATGAAATGCATATGTCACTCCTGATTGTGCAAAGAAATCGATGTTTCCCTCCTGATTGTGCAAAGACACTATTGTTCACTCCTGATTGTGTAAGAAATTCATGTGTCACTCCTGATTGTGGAAATAAATGCATGTGTCATTCCAGATTGTATAAGAAATGCATGTGTCATTCCTGATTGTGTAAGAAATACAGACATGTGGTACTCCTGATTGTGCAAAGAAATAATTATGTTACTCCTGATTGTGTAAGAAAGTCATGTGTCACTGCTGATTGTGAAAATAAATGCATGTGTCATTCCATATTGTGTAAGAAATGCATGTGTCATTTCTGATTGTGAAAGAAATACAGTCATATGGTACTCCTGATTGTGCAAGGAAATGGATGTGTCACTTCAGATCGTGGAAATAAATGTATGTGTAACTCCTTATTGTGCAAGGAAATGCATGTGTCACTCCAGATTGTGCAAGGAAATGCTTGTGTCATTCTTGATTGTGCAATGAAATGCATGTGTCATTCCTGATTGTGCAAATAAATGCATGTGTCACCCCTGATTGTATAAGAAATGCATGTGTCATTCTTGATTGTGCAAAGAAATGCTTTTGTCACTCCTGATTGTGTAAGAAATGCATATGTCAGTGCTGATTGTGAAATAAATGCCTTTGTCATTTCTGAGTGTGCAAAGAAATGCTTGTGTCACTCCAGTTTGTTTAAAAAATTATACAAGTGTCAATACTGATTGTACAAAGAAATGCATGTGTCATTCCTGATTGTTTATGAAATGCATGTGCACTTCTGTCTGTGCAAAGAAATGCTTGTGTCACTCCTCATTGTGCAAATAAATGCCTTTGTCATTTCTTAGTGGGCAAAGAAATGCTTGTGTCACTCCTAATTGTGTAAGACATGCATGGGTCACTCCTGATTAGGTAAGAAATGCATTTGCCATTTCTTAATGTGCACAGAAAAGCATATATCACTCCTGATTGTGTTAATAAATGCTTGACTTTTCCTTCAGTCACCAAAGACACCATATAATATTAGCTGTCGGTGCGACAATGAAATTCAGTTCAGTGTCATTCCTGATTGTGGAAAGAAATGCTTGTGTCACTTGTAATTGTTCTTAAGAATGCATGTGTCACTCTTGAATAACACACGTCACATTATTGTGTAGAATAAATAACACACATGTCATTTTATAATGCCGAATAACACACATGGCACACTATTATGCAGAGAATAACACACATGTCACATTAGTATGTAGAATAAGACACATGTCACATTATTATGTGGAATAACACACATTTCACTTCATGATGCAGAATAAGACACATGTCACTTCATGATTCAGAATAAGCCACATGTCACTTTATAATTCAGAATAGCACACATGTCATTTTATGATGCCGAATAACACACATGGCACACTATTATGCAGAGAATAACACACATGTCACATTATTAGGTGGAATAACACACATTTCACTTCATGATGCAGAATAAGACACATGTCACTTCATGATTCAGAATAAGCCACATGTCACTTTATAATTCAGAATAACACACATGTCATTTTATGATGCCGAATAACACACATGGCACACTATTATGCAGAGAATAACACACATGTAACATTATTAGGTGGAATAACACACATTTCACTTCATGATGCAGAATAAGACACATGTCACTTCATGATTCAGAATAAGCCACATGTCACTTTATAATTCAGAATAGCACACATGTCATTTTATGATGCCGAATAACACACATGGCACACTATTATGCAGAGAATAACACACATGTCACATTATTAGGTGGAATAACACACATTTCACTTCATGATGCAGAATAAGACACATGTCACTTCATGATTCAGAATAAGCCACATGTCACTTTATAATTCAGAATAACACACATGTCATTTTATGATGCCGAATAACACACATGGCACACTATTATGCAGAGAATAACACACATGTAACATTATTAGGTGGAATAACACACATTTCACTTCATGATGCAGAATAAGACACATGTCACTTCATGATTCAGAATAAGCCACATGTCACTTTATAATTCAGAATAACACACATGTCATTTTATGATGCCGAATAACACACATGGCACACTATTATGCAGAGAATAACACACATGTCACATTATTAGGTGGAATAACACACATTTCACTTCATGATGCAGAATAAGACACATGTCACTTCATGATTCAGAATAAGCCACATGTCACTTTATAATTCAGAATAACACACATGTCATTTTATGATGCCGAATAACACACATGGCACACTATTATGCAGAGAGTAACACACATGTCACATTATTAGGTGGAATAACACACATTTCACTTCATGATTCAGAATAAGACACGTGTCACTTTATAATTCAGAATAAGCCACATGTCACTTTATGATGCAGAATAACACACGTATCACTTTATGGTGCAGAATAGCACACATGTCGCTTCATGATACAGACCTCACACGTCACTTGTATGATGCGGACTGTCACATGTCACTTCATGATACAGAACTCACACGTCAGTTTATGATGCAGAGTAACACACATATGTCACTTTATGATGCCAAATAACACACATGTCACTTTATGATGCAGAATGACACACAGGTCACTTTAGGGTGCAGAATAACAAACATGTCATTTTATGGTGCAGAATAACACGTCATTTTATGACACAGAATTCACACGTCAATTTATGATGCAGAATAACGCACATGTCACTTTCTGATGCAGAAAAATACACATGTCACTTCATGATGCAGAACAAGACATGTCATTTTATGATGTAGAATAACACACATGTCACTTCATGATACAGAATTTACATGTCACATTTTGATGCAGAATAACACTCATTCACTTTATGGTGCACAATAACACTTGTCACTTTATGATGCAGAAGGACCCACACCCAGATCCACTGACAGAGGCCGCCAGGTTTCTCAAAGAAATAGGATGGGATGGAAAAGAGATAACTGATCTGTTAATGGTTGCAGACATGATGGCTGCAACTAAACCAAAAGAAGTCGAAGATCCAAGAACAGCCGAGGAACTCGATGCAATAAAACATCCAAGAATAGCCGAGGAACACTCTGCAATACAACATCAAAATGAGAAGATTAAGAAGATGGAGGAAGAAATACTTCAACTAAGCTCAGCTGCCGCTGCAGATTTAGCCAGAGCTGAGAATGAAAAATCTTCTAAACAGCAGGTCATAGCAAAGATCAAAGAAGTAAATGATCAGCTGAAAGGTTCCAAACAGGAGGTCATATTACAGCTCAAGGAAGTAACAGATCAACTGAATGCAGCTACATTTGAAAATTTAGAGAGAAAAGAAAATGAAAGAAAAAATCAAGAGAATGTAATGAAAAGGCTAGAAGGAGAAATGGCAAATGCAGCCGCATTTTCCTCTGAATCAGCAATGGAAAAGGAATCCCTGCAGGAGCAGATAAAGTTGCTTGAAAAAAGGGTTAAAGAAAAAAGCCAGGCAAGCCAACAGAAAGATGAAGAAATCAGAGCTTTGACAGATATTGGCGAGGAATTAAGGCAGAGAGTAGACAACGAAACAAAGGAGGTATAACTTAAAACTAACAAATTAAATGAGGTTGGCATTCTTTAGACCTTTGCCTTACTCTAAAATACTTAGTTCAGTTATTTATGTTTCCTCACTGTTTGTTTATCCACGTCAGTATATCATATATCCCAACACCTTTTTGTCCAAAATGTGAACTGTGTTGTGTGACTACTGATAAGAAGAATATATCTCAAGTAAATGTTAATAGCAGCTTAAAAACTTTATGGGGTGCTTTTTTGTCGAGACTTAGGGATATTTGTTTGAATGGTGTTTTACATCATTTCAACACATGTAAGGTTATATATGACGGTCGATTTTTTTATTGTTTTGTTTTTGTTTTGGGGGCAGACCACCCAGTTTTCCTGGGTTGAACCAGTACACTACACCTCCCGCCATCCGTAGGAATCAGCATCTCCGCACTTACAGGTCGAGATCCAAGTGGGGATTCGAACCCACAGCTAAAGGTTTACAATGCAATGTCTTTAACCCCTCGGCCACGTAACTTAGGGATTATGTTTGCATTCAGTTTAAGTGTGTGCATGCATTAACCATTAACCCGCAACATATATATTATGGACTGTTCTTTCTTTGAATTAAGATCATTCCATTAATGTCAAATTTATGTTACTCGCAGGCTGATCTGGGTTTACAGTTGACGCAAATGCTATTATAGTCGTTTAAGGGTTAAGGTAAAAGTTCTGTTCAGCTTCACTGCTAAGCTATTGATATTGCCGCGGTATGTTCCTCGTATCGACCTGGCATAGTGAACCAACCGTTTCAGTCACTGTAACCTACTTGTTTGAAATATAGTTCATATCCGACTTTAGACATAGGCGAGTTTTGGCTTGAAAGTGTGTACATTTTGCTAATATATGTAAACCTTCCTAAGTTTACAGACAATAACTCATCTAGAAACGTAATGACATAGCCTGTATGAATACAGTATTAACCCTGTCCATCAGTGCTTGCGTGTGTCCGTCCGTGCACACCTTCACTAATTTAGCTGAAGGAGGAGCGGCTTAACACAAAACAATTTATTCTGTAACCACTTAAGCCTATTGTTCTTGAAACAGTCGTTCCTTTGGTTTAAACAAAGGATAAAACACGTAATGTACACCATCCGTACGGACGTGGACTGTAACTTGGGTAATTGTTACCAAATCTTCTCCAAACCTGGTAAAAATAAATATGGGCACAATGTCCCAACCAGATTCAATAATCTGTCACATTGCCTTAGGGCTGTTCCAGAAAAAAGTACATGTGGGTAGGGGAGCTAGATTTTTTTCTACCCCGCACCACCCATAAAATTTGTTTGCCTATTCACCCCACCGCCCATAGTATATTTATTTTCTCCTCACCCTACCATCCATAGCTAAACCCATATTTTTTTTTATAATAGGAAGTCCGTTACACATACGTGCTAAACATTTTTATAAATACAATTGTAAAATAACCTTCTCATTTTAAGTCCTAAAATTTCCTTGAGCCAAATGAGAATGTCTTTAGCCGTCCGGTTGTTGCACACTCAAAGAGGAAAACATAACTTAGAACTGTAGAAGGGTCTACAACTAAGCATACCTCCACAGCAATCTCTTAAAAGTCTCTTAAAACCTTCAGTCAGGAAAAAGCAGACTACGTGACTAGTGTTCTTAGACTGTATAGAGGTTTGACTGAAGTTCCCCTTTATTCTACTGCAGGCCTCCTAGTGGAACCTTTAAAAACCTGTACTTTTGTTGAAATCCTTTAAAAACTTTATTTTGTCTGAAAAACCTTTAAAAGCCTGTAATTTATTTTCTCCTGAAACCTTTTTTATTTTTTCTGTTTGATGGTTATGAATAAATGATCCATTCTGCATTAAATTAGTCAGATTAAAATGCTGGAAGCTATTAGGAATTTACAGTTATGTATATATTACTATATATATATTACTAATTCATGCCATCTTGAGTTTTTCAGAATGTTGTTGCCTTTGCCAGACCATTGTGTGATCCATAAAATCTACTTCCAAAGTGGAACATATAATGGTCTGGTAAGCATGCAGCATTTCTGAGACTCAAGATGAAGTGAGAACTAAACGGTCAGGGAATACGGCAACTAAATAAAAATGCATGTATCAATGTACAGTGGGTAATGTTCGTCAAAAAACGTATTTATGATAGAAATAAAAGCAAGGAAATTTAGCATTTAATTACTCTTTATTTTTGTAGAAATCACCCTAAGAAACATGTCTAAAAAACAACCTTTATAAAAACCTTATTTTCATCTGGGCCTACAAGGAGGCCTATCTAATATATAGCTATAAGTATTGTATATTTTATATTCATTTGTATATCGAATATAGAGATTATTTAACTGCTGGGATCGATTATAGGGAAATCCTTCACGAGTGGTAGACGTTTGTTTTTTTCACGAACGAGCGCACGGGAATGAGTGAAAAAACAAAGCACGTCTACCATCAAGTGAAGGATTACCCAGTAATCGATTCCAGCAGTTAAATAATCTATTTATTTCATTTTAAATTACGTTTTTTAAACAAATATTCGCTTTATTGAACGTTATCGGCGGATGACGTCGACGTCAGCAACACTTTGTTGACGTCACGCCTCAACGTCGCAACGGTAGTTATTATTGTGTTCTGAGCTAGCAACGTATGTTATTATTGTGTTCTGAGTTAGTTATTAATATTTAGCGGTTATGAATATTCTTGCACTGATAAATCCCGATCTTTCACGCATAGAAATGTAATAAATAGCAATATTTATCAATAGGTATGTGTATTAGTACAGCCCCGCATATTCCGTCTATAACATAGTTCTATCCCAATAGCAGGTAGCCAAGCAGGTTCAACCTTTGCTTCTTAGAGAAAACATCTGCATCTACGCCAAATGTATATCCCAGTTTATAGCAGGTTACCAAGCAGGCTGAGCCTTTGCTCCATAGAGGAAACATTGGCATCTATACCAAATATCTATCCCACTAGAAGGTTACCGTGCAGACTGAATCTTTGCTCCATAGAGGAAACTTTGGCGTCTATACAAAATGTCTATCCCACTAGCAGGTTACCATGCAGACTGAACCTTTGCTCCATAGAGGAAACATTGACGTCTATACAATATGTCTATCCAAATAGCAGGTTACCATGCAGGCTGAACCTGTGCTCCATAGAGGAAACACCAAATTTCTATCCCAATAGCAGGTAACCATGCAGGCTGAACCTTTGCTTCATGGAGGAAATATCGGCAATAAGTATTGTGTGGTTTACTCTTCATTTGTATGATTATAATTATTATTTCAGATGTCCTGGATGAACAAATCGATTGTCTGGATGACGAAAGCAGCGTACTACCTATTGATCCTTCTATTGCTGGTAGTGTGCGTTGTTGGCTTTGCAACTGCTGTATACAATGCATTGCCTAGTGGTGCATATGATAAAGTGTTTAATCAGCCGCAACTTTCAACTTGGGAAAGATATTTTTCATGGCAACAAAAACCACAGCCAACACTTTTTGAATGCTTTTTTGGTTTAAAACCAGTGCCAACATATTTTGAAATCCTTTTTAGTAGATTCAAACCAGAGCCGCAAACAATTCTTGAATGCCTTTTTGGTTAGGCAATTCTTTTCTTTTTTTCGAAATTTTGTTTTTTTAATTATGTATTATTTAATTTTTCTGATTATTTTTAATTCATTTTTATTTAAATTTTATTTTTACTCTTTATAATTATTTATAATCTATTGTTTAAAACTCTTGTGAATAAATTACCAAATACACTCAACAATGTTATCCTTCTATAGTTTTCTGGTTGGTTTATACCTCCTTTTTGTGTCAGGGATCACTTGGTCCGACGTCAATTGTCGTCGTCCGTCAGACTTTAACCATGTTAACCTGCAAACTAACCTTGGCCATAACTTGAAAAGTATTTGACACATGTCCATAAAACTTCATATACACTTTCAACTTAACCTAAGGAATGCTGTTTCACATGTCCAATAACACAGACAGAGTTATGCCCCCTTTCATTCACCGCTTCCGGAAAAGTGATCCATGTCTCGCTTTTTTCTTCGAATGAATGGATCCCTATTGTATTCCTGACATTGAGTATGATGACATTATTAAAATCCTGTATTGAAACACTGAGTATGATGGTATTATTGTATTCCTGTATTGTAACACTGAGTATGATGGTATTATTGTATTCCTGTATTGTAACACTGAGTATGATGACATTATTGTATTCCTGTATTGTAACACTGAGTATGATGGCATTAATGCATTCCTGTATTGTAACACCGAGTATGATGGCATTATTGTATTCCTGTATTGTAACACTGAGTATGATGGCATTATTGCATTCCTTTATTGTAACACTGAGTATGATGACATTATTGCATTCCTGTATTGTAACACTGAGTATGATGGCATTATTGTATTCCTGTATTGTAACACTGAGTATGATGACATTATTGTATTCCTGTATTGTAACACTGAGTATGATGGCATTATTGTATTCCTGTATTGTAACACTGAGTATGATGACATTATTGTATTCCTGTATTGTAACACTGAGTATGATGGCATTATTGTATTCCTGTATTGTAACACTGAGTATGATGGCATTATTGCATTCCTGTATTGTAACACTGAGTATGATGACATTATTGTATTCCTGTATTGTAACACTGAGTATGATGGCATTATTGTATTCCTTTATTGTAACACTGAGTATGATGACATTATTGCATTCCTGTATTGTAACAGTATCATAACATTATTATATTCCTGTATTGTAACACTGAGTGTTATGACATTATTGTATTCCTGTATTGTATCACTGAGTATGATGGCATTATTGTAGCACTGAGTATTATGGCATTATTGTAACACTGAGTATGATGGTATTATTGTATTCCTGTATTGTAACACTGAGTATGATGGCATTATTGCATTCTTGTATTGTAACACTGAGTATGATGACATTATTATATTCCTGTATTGTAACACTGAGTATGATGACTTTATTATATTCCTGTATTGTAATACTGAGTATGATGACTTTATTATATTCCTGTATTGTAACACTGAGTATGATGGCATTATTGTAACAAAGAGTATGATGGCATTATTGTAACACTGAGCATGATGACTTTATTGTATTCTTATATTGTAACACTGAGTACGATATACAGAATTTTCAACAAATTTCACCAGAATATTCCTTTTATGCATCTTAATCATGTGCAAAATTTCGAGGCGTTGTGACATACTTTCGACAAAATATAGGTCACGTTCGGTCATGAATACACACCCAGTTGCACCCCAAAAATGCACACCGTTTGCGTTCCGTTTATGCTCCGTTTGCATTCATAAATGCACTGTTAAAATGCAAATCATTTGCGTTTTTGAATGCAGGGGTGCGTGTGGGGAGGGGGTGAATGAAACATGTAAACAAATGTCCATTTCGTTGTTATTAAAAAAAGAGGATACATGGCAACGAAAACACACAATGATTTTTTTTTAAGTTAAGCATTGAGGTAAAATTTAAAGTGTAAAAATACCCTTTGAAATCCTGATTTAAGCATTTGCTTTAAATTCAGGGGGTAAAATACCCTTTAGACCAAAACCTTATCTGGAGCTCTGATTTTGTTTTACTTTTGTCTATAATCTTTCCTATCCAAGTGAAATAACATCCCTTTTGTTTCACCTGCCAAGCATGACGGACACTTAGGGATCACGTTGTCGTCCGTCACACTTTAACCTGTAACCTAACCTTGGCCGTAACTTAAAAAGTATTTGGCCTATGCTAATGAAACTTCACACACATCTTCATCTTACCCAAGGAAAGTCACTACACATGTCCAATAACTCTGATTTCCATTTAATCTGCTACCTAACCAAGATCATAACTGATCACAACTTAAAAATGGTTTGACCTATGTTCGTTAAACTTTACACATATCTTCATCTTACCCATAGGAATGTCATTACATGTTCAGTAACTCTGACTTTAATTTTGGAGGAGTTATGCTCCTTTTTAGAAGTATCTGCCGTGGTGTGGGTGGCGTCCGTCGTCCGCCCGTACGGGCGTACGTCATTACGTCCGTAAATCTTTTTTTAGTGACTACTCTGAAACTACTGGATGGATTTTCATGAAACTTTACATAAATGTTGCCCATAATGTCTAGTTGACCCTAGCAAATATTCGCGGTGATGTGAAATCCAAGAGGGCCGTCAAAGCTAACAATAGATTTTTAAAAAATTAGTTTGTAGCGACTTATTCTAGATAACTATAAGTGATATTGATATGGGACATTTTAACAAGGTTATTAGATTGGGGTATGTCGTTAGGAATGGGGTATTGCGATGAAACTTGCACGGTATTTAGCTTTTATGGACAGAAATCTTGCGATTTTATTTGGGGTAAAGGTCAAGGTCACTGTTTTTAAAAATAGAAAAGAGTAATTGAATTTCCGAGTTTCCGCTCAATAACTTCAGTAAGGAATGAAATATTAGAATGAAACTTGCTGCGTAGGTGGCTTATATCAAAAGGAAGTTTGAGATTGCATTAGTGTCACTGGGGTCAGGTTCAAAGTCACTGTTTCTAAAAATAGAAACTTAACAGGAATGTTGCTCTTGATGTCTAGTTGGTCCTAAGTAAAAAATCATTTTGGCCGGAAATTCAAGGTGGCCGCCACAGCTAAAAATAGATTTTAAAAATACGAGTTTGTGGCAACTACTTTTCAAAAAACAATAAGTGGTATTGATTTGGAACCTTTACTAACATGACTGACATGACGTGTACATACCGTACAGCGCGAATCTTTGAGGACAGAGGGATAACTAGATAGCTGAGCCTATAAAAGCAGCAGACATCAATACTGGTTAGATATTTCCTTCAAGTATTTTTCAAAAATAGAAGTGAAATAACAGTTGACAATATGTACGTGTGTATGGCTGTTTAGACATCCTACAGTGATTATCCCGACCAATTCCGTCGACCAATAAGGCAGATATTCGAACTTACACTTCAAAGTTTTACGAAAATTACGCAAAATGTTTGCATTCGATGCTATTACAATTAATAAACATTTAATTCAGTCATAGTAGCGCTATTTTATGAAATGGCAATCATAGAGCGACATGTAGGTGACATTTGGAGTGTGTAAGTGCTCTTTCGGAGTAGTTATCAGCTTCGAAAGAGGTCGTGGTACAAGAAAACATGATGCCTTAGTAAACAGAGCAGATATAAGAGATTATGGATGACAGAGCATAGAAATTGCAGTACTTGTGGAACCATGTTAACCTATGATGGTACTAAGTAATAAGCCAATGTGTCTCATACATGTCGCAGATGCAACTATTAGTACGTGGTTTGTGAAAAGGTTCTAGGCTCATTCTGTATATTTGTATACTCGATGTGAATAAAAAGGAATCTAGAACGTTGGTGATGAATGTCTTTTATACGTGTTGGTGCGCCTTAAAATTCTAGTTCAGTTCTGTTGGTATTGAAGTCTTAATTATGTCTTATGTATGCAGCATTAATTATAGCAAACTCATCGAGTATGTACTAATTAAAACTTTAAAGCCTCAAATATATGCTATTAACGTTATGTAGTCTTTATGGGATAGCGATTTGTCCGTCGTCGTTCGTCGTCGTTTAACACGATAGGGCCTTCATTTAGCCATATTGTGATGTATAAACACTCTAGCCCCTCCCTTCTTTTTTCATTTGATCTTTACAAAACTTACATATTTATACATAATATCTCAGACCAGTTTTTGAACCATACAGATTGTATTGCTTATAGACTCCATAGAACAGAAGTAACACTATTTACTATTCAAAGAAGTGGAATCGCAGAGGATTTGTTTGTTTATATGATTTTCAACACATGTACGGTTATATGTGACAGTCGATTTTTTTGTGGTGGAAGCAAACCACCCTCTTTTCCTGAGTACAACCAGTACTGTACACCTCCCGTAAGAATCGACACTTCCTCACTTACAAGTCGAGCTCCCAGTGGGATTCATTCAAAGAAAGGTTAAACATGTTGGAGTCATCATGGTCATTGATAATAAAATCATTTTTTAGACTTTCTCTAGCATTGAAATCTCCACAAACAATAATATCACCAAGCGGAGAGTAAAATTTCCTGGGTAAAACCAGTACTGTACACCTCCTCACATGTGGAGCTCCCAGTAGGAGCTGCGGTGGTCGAGTGGTACATGAAAAGGGGCATAACTCTGACAAAATGAAAATCAGCGTTATTGGTCATGGGTTACATGATTATTTGCGTAAGACGGAAATTTATGTGAAGTTTCATAAACATAGGTCAGATATATTTCAAGTTATGGCGAGCTATGAACTTTGTCAGGCGCAGGTTAAAGTTTTATAAAAAAGGGGCATAACTCCTCTAAACTGAAAGTCAGAGATATTGGACATGTGTAATGACATTCATTCCTTGGGGTAAGAGGATGTTTTTAAAGTTTCATGAACATAGGTCAAATATTTTTAAGTTATCATGGTTATGGCCAGTTATGAAATTGGTAAGGTTTCAGGTTAAAGTTTTATAAAAATATAAAGTGAGGGCATAACTCTACCAAAATGGAAGTCAGAGTTATTGGACATGTGTTATGACTTTCCTTGGGTTAATATGTAGATGTGTGTGAAGTTTCATTAACATGGTCATGGAACTTGATACAGTTCCTCCTTGTCAAATATGCCCTGTTTCAAAAAAAAAAAAAAAAAAAAAAAAAAAAAGTCTGCTCCGTAATTAATGAAGGGGTTGCAAACTTTATACCAGTTAGATTGTACGTGATGAAATAAGCACATGACAGGCACACAGGTGTTTCATGGAACACTCTTCTTGTTTGTTAAAACAAATCTATTTTAATATCACCTGAGCCGAAAACTAAAGGTGATCTATTAAAGCTTTTAATTCAGCCCAGACAAAGGGGCGGGACTTTACCATACTCTAACGTCCGATAAATTTATGGAAGTTAGAGTATGGACAGCACGCGCGGACAAGATCACTAAGTACACAATTCTGAAAAAAGATAAGAGTCTGTCTCAGCTCATTTGTTAGGCCATACCAAGTTTTTTTTAACGTTTAGCGTCACTGGGCTGGTAAGTTTTTGAATGGCTGGGCCAACAAAACAAACATTTTTGACATTCATATTAAAACCATCGGAAACGCATTTCCGCGTCGACGACAACGCAAAACAAATTATAAAATGAATGGGAAAACGAACAACTTGACCAACTACATCATTTTCTAATTGGAATAAACAAAATCTTACTACATGAATATCATTATAACTTGTTTCGTTGTTTGAATATGGTTTCAGTTGAAAAACCACCAAAGAATGATGAAAAATACAGCTGTTTTTTTTTGTTTTTTTTCGACTCTTCGTTTGTTTTTTCCTGCCTAGTAGGTAGGTTTTGAAAAAGCAATGTGACGCTTAAGATAGAAAAAACTCGATATGGCCTTATTTAAAAGCCTCGATGGGCTAAGCCCATCTCGGTGTTGTATAAAAGTCAATTGGTAACCAACTCGCTGAGACTAGACTCTAGTCTAAAAGGAAAAAGAAACGCGACACGGGAATTTCTGCTATATATTGTATGTACAATATGCTGCTGTTAATCGAATGGTACATGGCTACGTAAGATCTTTCCTTTCGGAAAAAAGACTTAAACAACACGTAACACAGCACATAGTATTCCTGCAACGTTTCATTATTGACAGATACGCGTTTGGCTCAAGCATGTAAGCCAACTTAAGATGCAAACTTTTGCAAACTCTTTACGTTAAATACAGTACTGAACTGGCTCAGTTTTTCAAAGAGAAACTTCAACATTTATGAATTTCTTGTTACAACGTGTACTGTGATTAAAACGTCTACAACATCACCGTTGTGTCCTTTCTATAACTAACTGCAACCTTTTGCTTAACAAAACATCTTGGGATTCTTTGGAATATATATGTAATTAAGTGTGCAGTATATACAATATATAGCGAAAATTCCCTTGTCGCGTTTCTTTTTCCTTTCAGTATATTCATATTTGTTCATGTGCCTGTATTTATTCTGGATTTAGTTGTTAATTTTTGATTGACATATCTAACTGATAAAATAAACACATTCCAGGTCTTACACTATGCCGCATGTATTCTTTTTCATCTGTTATTTGTGTTCCAATGTAAGTATCAGAGTTATCTCCCATTCAGTAAAACAGCATATTTCACATTTTAAAATAACAATATGGTAAAGAGCTTGATTAAACTTTATTACATAATTGTTCTGGGTCTTAAGTTATAAAAAACGTAAAACCAATTGACAATAACCTTGCCATTATAAAGATATAGGGAATCAAAGTTTACCATTTGTGAAATTACCTCCCTTTACATTGAAATAAAAACGAAATTATAATTTCTGCGAATGTGGTAAATTAAACATTTAGATTCTTTTTCCGCAGATATCGTTTGAAAACAGTGCCCTGTATATAATCCATAATTATTTTAATTATATTCTGTCACTCATAGTCTAGAACATGAGCAATGGGATTTACCACGTTACTTATTTCTTTCAGTATATATCATTTATAAATAAGTTTATTCACTCATTTCGTGAGTAAATCAATTATTCTCTCATTCCCTTCCAGCAAACACACTAGTAATATATAAAGGGAGAAACAGGAAGAGTCCAAAGAACTGATAGAATAAGATCAGCAAATAAACATCTGTGACACAGAGAAAAACTAAAGTTAATAACGCAGAAAACTAACTCTATCTCTATTGCGTCATATATGTTACAAATAAATTCTTATATACAAATCGTCCTCCGCCTGGTGCTGCTGTTTCTGTTACCATTCAACATTCTGACCGAGTTATCTGAAAAATACTGAAACCACTTTTAGCAATGTTCTGTTTTAAAGGGTGGGCGGGAGGGATGCTTGTCTTAAACTCGTCAAATTTGTATTCAAAAATGTATTTTGAACCTTCTAAAGCGTTTTTATTTTCAGAATATTCTTCTAATATAATTATACCATATGTTCCGCAATAGAGAAAAGCCTCGAATGACCAGAGAAAAACCACTAACAACGTGGCAGATTTACATACAAAACCCATAAATCGTGCAAATAAGTACATGTACCCGTATCAACACTACTGTAAGAGAATACGCGAATAATTTCATGTACTTCATAAATTTATATGCAAAAATTGTCGTGTTGGAACAGTATATGTTGTGATATATATTGTGATATTTTCAGAATCATCAATTGGTTTACAGAAAGGGTTAGATCTTTTAGCTATTTACTGTACAAAATGGAAACTTAAGGTTAATGTTAACAAAACAAAAATAATTATATTTAGACAAGCTGGACTTTTACCCAGAAATCTTGTTTTCATGTTCAATAACTCTCCAGTTGAAATCGTTAAATCTTTGACCTATCTTGGCATTGTCTTTAGTCAAGGTGGCTCCTTTAATGAAACACAATTAAGTTTAGCTGGTAAAGCACAGAAAGCAATATTTAAGTTAAACAAATGTTTAATGAAATTTACAGATATTTCTGTGTCACACAGATTAGATTTATTTGATAAACTTGTGTTACCCATTTTATGTTATGGCTCCGAAGTTTGGGGATTTCAAAGTTCAGATAATATTGAGAGAATACACACTATTTATTGTAAAAATGTTTTACGTGTTAAACGTTCTTCTCAAAATGACTTTGTATATGGTATCCTTGGCAGATTTAGCATTAAGGATATTAGATGTAGTAGAATAATTAAATTTTGGTTGAAAATTGTTTACACTAATGACCAAAAGTATTGTAAACTTATATATAATATGCTTAAAATAGATGCTGATTTATACCCAAATAAAGTATCTTGGGTTACACGTGTACAAGATTTATTATCAAGGTTAGGGTTTCATGATGTTTGGCTCCAACAAAATGTTGGCAATAAACATGTTTTCTTAAGTATATTTAAACAACGTTTATATGATAATAGCTTACAAACGTGGCAAACTCGTATAGAGGTTGTTACATTTGGTACTCAACATGTTCTTAGTACTCTTAATATACCTAAATTTAGAATCGCTATGACGAGACTTATTGTTTCTTCTCATAATTTGCGTATAGAATCTGGCAGATGGCAAAGACCGAGAATGCAGGTCGAAAACAGATTATGTACTGTTTGTCAAAAAATAGAGGACGAATACCTTTTTTTATTAGAATGCTTACTGTATAATGATTTGCGTAAAAACGTATATAAACCGCTTCTACTGGACTAGACCAAGCAAGTATAAATGAAAATTACTCTTCGAAACTCAAAATCAAAATGTAAAAAAGAAATTAAGTGTTTACATCTTCAAAGCTTTTGAACTCAGAAAAATACAACATTCATAGTATCATTTGTAGAATAATCTCAGATTGTTACATGTCTGTATACACAGTTAAAACGTTTTACCTTTTATATATATACTCGGCAAAAATAAATGTATCCATTTTGTTTTCCTGCAAAATCTGAGACTGTTTGAAAGAACTAATAATTTATTGTATCACGATTTCCTTTTAATAACATCTTTAATGTTCACACAAAATTTCATCGAAATATACCGAATAATAACAAAAAAATCACAGTTTAAAAACATAGGTGTGAAAACGAAATTAACAAAGCTTAACAAATATAAGGGTTAATGACAATAGCCCAGATTTAGAAAGTTCATTCAAATACACAGAAAATATTCACAAACTCGCTAATATCGCATGTAATAATATCTCATGTGTTCACTTTACACCGAAATGTAAAGTGGAAACACGAGATATTAGCGAGTTTTTTTTAAAATATGTTGTGTGTATTTAAATAAACTTTCTGAAGATGTTATTAAAATAATTCTTTCTTACAGTCTCATATTTTGCAGTAAAACAAAGTGGATATTTTTTGTTTTTGCTGAGTATATATTCATATATCATTTGTCTATGAATAGGACCACGGACTTGTCTGTACATGTCGTAACTGCATTCCATGTGTAGATGATCCGTGGTCCGTGTTCTGGTCCATGTCCTGGTCCGTGTCCGTAAAACAATCGATAAAGTAGAGAAAAGGTTGGGTATATTCCATGTATCCGTTCCTTATCTGTCTCCGCGTACGTGGTGCATCACTGTGCGATTTTTCAAGGACACGAGACAAACTGTTGGGTGTCAAGTCACAGTTGATGATGTGTGTTCGAGTCGAACCATAGACATACTGCTATGCTGTATTCACTGAACGTGTGTGTGTGTGTGTGTGAGTGTGTGTGTGTGTCTATCTGTATATGTGTATGCAAGTATGTGTGGATGTACATGTGTGCGCACGTATAAACCGGTTTATGTGTGTATGTGTGTTCGTGCATACGTCTGTACGTGTATATGTATTCATCTATGTAAGTAGGTAGGCAGACAGGCAGGCAGGCAAGCGAGCAGGCAGGTGGGAGAGAGGGGGATGGGGGAGTGGGTATGCGCGTGTGTATACGCATAATAAAAAAAATATAGTTAAAGAAACGCATAATAAAAAAATGCATATATTACACTATTATATACATCCAATTCCACGTAATCTCAACGTGTTTTGTACAAAAAGTGGCTACAATTAATTACAGAAAGGACAACTATGTCATTTAATAGACCTTTTAATCAAAGTATACTTTGTTACACGAAATTCATAAATGTTGAAGTTTCGCTTGAAAAAGTCAAGCCATTTCAGTATTGTTTTTAATGTTAAGAGTTTTTATGTTAAGAGATTGCAACGTTTAAAGCCTAAGTTTGCTCACCTGCTTGAGCCAAATGCGCATTCTGTCGATAATTATTGATTGAATTGGATTTTATAGTCGCACCAACAGCTTACGTTGATGGAGGAAGACCCCAGGTGCCCCTCCGGGCAATTTTCGTGCACGGGCGGGCACCTGGGTAGAACCACCGACGTTCCGCAAGCCAGCTGGATAGTTTCCTCACATAAAGATTCCTAGCTGTTGATAATGAAACTTTAAAGGGGTAACCATTGGTGTGTTCGGTGCTGTTTAAACCTTCTTTCCGAAAGGACAGGCCTAATGTCGCCCTATACCATTCGATTAGCAATAGCATATTAAACATGCAGTATATAGCGGAAATACCCATTATGCGTTTCTAATGTCAACCATACTCGTATATACATGCTATTATATATACTGAAAGGAAAAAGAAACGCAGTGTGCGTATTTTCGCTATATATTGCATATACTGCACACTTAATTCCATATATATTCCAAGGAAATTCCAAGACGTTTTGTAAAAAAAAGTGCAGTTAGTTAGAGAAAGGACACAACTGTGACGTTGTAATCACAGTACACGTTGTAACAAGAAATTCATAAATGCTGAAGTTCCTCTTTGAAAAATTGAGCCAGTTCAGTACTGTATTTAATGTTAAGTGATTGCAACATTTAAAGCCTAAGTCTGCTCACCTGCTTGAGCCAAATGCGCATTCTGACGATAATGAAACTTTAAAGGGGTAACCATTGGTGTGTTCAGTGCTGTTTAAACCTTCTTTCTAAAAGGACAGGCCTAATGTCGCCCTGTACCATTCGATTAGCAGTAGCATATGAAACATACAATATATAGCGGAAATACACACCCTGCGTTTCTTTTTCCTTTCAGTATATATACGTGTATTTGTGTTTGTTCAAATAATCTACACCCGTGTGTTTCCTTGGGAAAGAATAGGGTCACTGCTTATCAGGCCACCCCATCCCGCACCTCCACCCCCACACCCCTCCCCCCACTTATCAGGTCTTCTTCATTATCCGTGTATTGTTTTATAGGTTTTATAGGTGCTACTTGAGTGGTACAAATGATCGTGGCTCCACCAAAAGATGGAGAGTTTACAAAAGAATTTGCAACAACACTGCAGTTCTGCAGGTGTGAAAGTTCTACTTTGTGGAGGAGAGACATATTATATTATTTTGTGCTGTCTGTCTGTTGTCGGTCTGTCTGTTGTCTGCATGTCACAAACTTTGTCCAGACTAGTTATCTTGAACCTCTGGCCGGATTTCAACGAAACTTTGCATGGATGATCAGTACCAAGCCTTGTTGTGCATATCATCGCCGTGTTACCGTTGAGAGATTTTTGGCGGAGTTATGGCACTTTAAAGGTTTTAACAGACTTTGTCCGGACTAGTTTTACCCCGCCGCCGCAGTCGGAAGGGGGATATAGTAAAGCCCTCCGTCCGTCCGTCCGTGCGTACGTCCGTCCGTCCCATTTCGTGTCCGCTCAATTACTCGAAAACTACTAATGGGACTGCAATCAAATTTCAAACAATGATAGAGGGCACACGTGTCCGCTCTATAACTCGGAAACTACTAATAGGACTTCAATGGAATCTCACACAATCAT
This sequence comes from Cyrtodaria siliqua, assembly GCA_037043455.1. NCBI lineage: Eukaryota > Metazoa > Mollusca > Bivalvia > Adapedonta > Hiatellidae > Cyrtodaria > Cyrtodaria siliqua. The sequence goes on from JAWPHD010001687.1 coordinate 286,325, forward strand.
ATAGGCTATACGAGGACGTGCAGAGTGTAAGAATTTTATACTTATAATTTGGTCCGTTCCATAACTGGAAAACTACTATACTGGAATGAAAAATCACACAATTATAGAGGGCAATAAATGAAGTGAAGATTGCAATAACCATAACTTGATCTTCATGGACAATAGAGTTATTGCCCTTTGTAATTTTATACTGTGTGTCCGTTCCAAAATAAAAAAAACTACTAAAGGGACCGCGATGAAATTTCACGCAATGATATTGGGCAATGAGAGGAAGTGCAGAGCACATAACCTAACTCTGTCTTCATTTAAGTTAGATTTATTGCCCTTTGTAAGTGTATACCTATAATTCGTGTCTACGTCATAACATGAAAACTACTAAAGATTTCACACAAGGATAGAGGGCAATGAGAGGACATGCAAAGTGTAAGAACCATAACTCTGCCTTCAATTAATTAGGGTTATTGCTCTTTATAATTTTATATTTATAATTTGTGTCCGTTCCATAACTGGAAAACTACTAGACTGGAATGAAACATCACACAATTATAGAGGGCAAGTATATGAAGTGAAGATTGCAATAACCATAACTCGATCTTCATGGACAATAGAGTTATTGCCCTTTGTAATTTTGTACGTATACTTTGAGTCCATTCCATAACTGGAAAACTACTAACGGGACTGCGATCAAATTCCACACTATGATAGAGGGCAATGAGAGGAAGTGCAGAGCACATAACTAGCCATAACTCTGTCTTCATTTAAATTAGATGTATTGCCCTTTGTAAGTTTATACTTATAATTCGTGTCTGCGTCATTACATGGAAACTACTTAAGGGACTGCAATCAAAATTCACACAATGATAGAAGGCTATGAAAGTCAGTGCACAATGCAAGAACTATAATCCTGTCTTCATTAATCTGAGAGTTATTGCCCTTTGTAATTTTATACTTATAATTTTTTGTCCGGAGCATAACTCAAAAACTACTAGACTGGAAAGAAACATCAAACAACGATAGAGGGCAAGGATATGAAGTAAATATTGCAATAACTATAACTCGATCTTCATCGACAATTGAGTTATTGGCCTTTGTAATTCTATACTTCAAAAGTCTTGTCCGAAGCATAGCCCCAAACCTACTAAAGGATTTGCAATTAAACACAATGACAGAGAGCAATAAGAGGATGTGGAAAATGCAAGAACCATAACTATACGTATGTGTTTAGTTAAATAATATGTATTGCCCTTTGTTATTTTTTACTTATTATTCTTGTCGGAGGCCTATATTAAAAACTACTAATGGGTCTGGAATGAAACTTCACACAATGATAGAGGACAATGAGAGGAAGTGCAGAGTGCAGTAAATATAAAACTATATCAGATTGAAATTAGTGCCTTTTGTAGTGTTATACTTACATTCTTTGTTCATTTTACTTTCTGCTTTATTTGCAGTGAACAAACTTCCTTTAAACAAAGCACACAATCATGGGTTCTGCCGCTACATAGGAAAATACGCTACGGCGGGGGATATGGCTGTCTCACAGACTGCTTCTTGTTTCCTTAACCCCTGGCCGGTTTTCAACGAAACTTTGCAGGGATGATCAGTACCAAGCCTAGTTGTGCATATCATCGCCGTGTTCCGGTTGAATGATTTTTGGAGGAGTTATGACACTTTAAATGTTTTAATACACAAATTTGTCAGTACAAGTTCTCCTGAACCACTGTCCAGATTTCAACGAAATTTGGCAATGATGATCAGTACCAAATTTATTGCGTATGTCATCGCCGAGTTCCGGTTGAATCATATTTGGCAGAGTTATGGCCCTTTAAATGTATTAATACACAATATTTTTCCCGACCAGTTCTCCTAAACCGCTGGCCGGATTTCAACGCAATTGTACCAAGCCTAGTTGCGGATGTCTCGCTGTGTTCTGGTTGAATGATTATTGGCAGAGTTATGGACCTTTAAAGGTTTTAATATATAAAATTTGTCCGGACTAGTTCTCCTGATCCCAGGGCCAGATTTCAACGAAACTTGGCAAAGATGATCTGTACCCAGCCTAGTTGCGCATATCTTCGCCGTGTTTTGGTTAGGTACATTTGGCGGAGTTATGGCCCTTAAAAGGTTTTAATACACAACATTTGTCCGGACAAGTTCTCCTGAACCCTTAGCCGGATTACAACGAAACTCGGCAATGAAGTTCATACCAGGCCTAGTTGTGTTCCACATGAATGGTATTTTTTGCAGATATATGGCCTTTTCCTCAGTGGGGGAGACATCTGTTTTTACTAAAAGCAACCTCTGGTTTAATCTTGATGTAAATGGAGGTATGAATGGAATGTTCATTCCTGTTGGCGCCATATAACCTTTTTATATAGATGCGCCGTAAAACCTAATGCAATTATTCAACTAAAATATATTGTTAATTTACCAGTGATTGAAAGAAATCCCCACCGTTACCTCCAGCATATTTCATTAATACTGTCTACTGAAGGAAAATTATTGTTTTTTGTAAAGATATTTGATTATAAACACAGAGTTGCGTTTTTTTCTTTTAATATATACAGTAGATATCATCGTTGTTTAAGACAACTGTTTAGATAGTGTCATAACATTTACATATATTTATCGTACATTTTACGACCGACAACTATTTTAATTTTGGGCATATAAATACTTAGATAAACATTAAAACTGAAATTTATGATCCCCATGTTTGCGTTCGTCCTCAGACAGATAGGTGAACTTCATATTTATCTGATACCATTCTCAGATTTCCCATCACATACTAAGCCTCAATTTTGACCCAGTGAAGTGTGGGAATTGAATGTTGTTTAACGGCTCAACACATTATATTTAATTTAAAACATCTCCAGAGAGAGGGGAAGGATATACAGGAATCCGATGGGATCCTGCCCTACTCTTACTAACGAATATATTCCCATGGTTATTTAACTTGTTTGGAGTTTAGACTCCGATACGCGGGACCGCACGGTTTACGTCCACATCCGACGGACGGTGCTAGAGAAAGAGCTTTGCCTAATGTCACATCGAAGTAATCCCGTGAGGCAAATGAGACTGGAACCCACAATCACCGTATTCAGAGTCGAAGACCCCTGAGATATGCAGATATTTCACTTTGGAAAAGAGTTATTTCTTTACACATAATGCATGGCATATCAATCAAACCGAGACTACAGTTTATATTTTAATAATATGTTACTGCAGATATCTTACAATACATCAATTCAACATCACAATATTCAAAGCAACATACGCAAATGGATTGAATTTCGTATTTATCGTGTTCCGCCGTTTCCACTCTCATACTATTTTATATGTTAGTCACTTATCACTATTGAATAGGAGTTTGTAATAACAAAATAAGACACATTTATAGGCATTTAGTTTGTTTTGTTGCATGCACATTTGCAAAACAGAACTTATGATTACCGCGTGTCCTTTTAAATAAAATATATTCGGCAGAGTTTCTGGAAACATGCTGCAAGTCGGGACCTTGCGTTTTGGACTAATGCTGGGTAGGTTTTCAGTGAATTGGATGTCATCACCCACTGATTCATGTATTGATTGGGTATTACACGTCATCATTAGTTGTTATACCCCCGTTTTCACAAAGTGAAGTGAGGGCTATATTGGAATCACGTTGTCCCCGTCGCGTCGCGTCGCGTCACGTCGCATCCCGTCGCGTAACACATTTTTAATACTTCCATATCTCATGTTTCACTACATCACCCATCACTGATTGCCTAATTTATAACAGAATTATGGCCCTTTGTTTGACTTAGACTTTTCCACTCTAATATTGTATATTGACCTGTTATCACATTTTTTCTCAAAAAAATCGAATTGATTGTTCCCAAACTTCATGTACCTTTACACGTAACAACTGATTACCTTATGTCTATCTATATCACAAATTGTTGATGCCTAATTTATTACAGAATCATGGCCCTTTATTTGACTTAGAGTTTCTTCACTACATAATGAACTTCATGTGGAATTCACATTAACACTTTTAATGGATTGTTATTACACCTAACATACAGTTCACACGTGATGATATGATATGATGTGTCTCTGCATTAATTGTCTGTCGATTCTGTAATTTGTTTTAAAGAATTATGAACCTTTGTTTTAATTAGAATTTCTTTCACATTAAAATATTAACAGATATTTTAGACATTTATTATTCTTGGTTTTGTTCATCATCGGCAAGCGCAAATAAGCGGGGGATATTCATCACCTTTAGTGATAGTTCTAGTTTTTGTAAGTTTCCTAACTGGGTATTTTACTCATCATTGATTGTTTTTCCCCTGCTTGGGTGTTGTTGCTTTATGCCTTACTGACGGAATAATTTACGTCTTCATCAAATGTTTCCTTTTGGGTATTGGGCGTCATCATTGGGTTTGTTTGTGAGTTCTCTGACTGAATAATTTACGTCTATCGTCAAGTGTTTTGTGCGTTCCCTGATTGGCCTTCATCATGACTGGTTTGTGTGTTCCTATATTGGGTTTTTGATGTCAACATCAAGTTGTTTACGTGTGTTCCCTGGTTGGGTGTTTGAATTGTTTCGTGTGCGTTCCCTTTTGAGTATTGGACGTCTTTATCAAATGTTTCATTATTTCCCTGATTGGGATTGGACATCACCATCAAGTACATTTTCAGCGTTCCGTGATTGGGTATTGAATGTGCTTTGAGCGTTTCCTGATCGGGTATTGGATGTCACTACGAAGTGTTGTGTGCGGTTTTAGGTGTGTGTTTTGTGCTTTCATTGATTGGGTATTGGACGTTATCATCCATGTGTTTGCGCTTTTTGATCAAGTATTGGATGTCTTCATTTTATTTGTGTGCGTTCCCTGATTGGGTGTTGGATGCAATCAGCCAATGTTTGTGTGCATTCCCTGTTGTGTAGTATTGAGTAGAGTACGATTTAGGCGTTCCCTTAGTGAGTACTAATGTCGTTGTGAACCTCAGTTTTTAGCGGTTTTAGTGCAGAGTATGGATGCATATATAGTAACCCTTTGAAGGGTATTTCTTTTATAGCTGTTTTAGTTTCTATTATATTTTTTTCCCTATTGAACCGTTGATGTACTGTTCATTCAAAGTATGTGATGCGATTGCCGTTATCTGTCCCTTTGCCCAAACATTATCGTTTATATACAATTTTAGTATACACTTTTAGTTTTAGTGTATAGTTATTAAGTCGATAAGATTGCGCGTATTCTATGTTTATCAATGTTTATTTAACAATTGTGCAAACATCAACAGCTTTAACCTGCCTTATATCTACTTTGTAAATTGATACCAATTTGAAAGCACCTACGATTAGCTGTCTCTTAGCATATGCTTCTGTCAAATTTGGGTTTAAGGTGAACCTACTTAGAACCATCTTGTAGCCACATTCCGTATGCTTCCGTCAAACTTCGGTTAAAATCTTCGGTGAACTCATTTTAGGTCAGAGCTATTCACTTTTATTTAAACGGGTATCATATTAATTTAAAATTTATTAGGAGTGTTGATCTTAATGCTACGTTGTAAATTAGTTTCGGTTTCGTTTGATACCATGTGTGGTTAGAATATGATGACTATGATTTTATGGAATTATTTGATAGTGATATTTCAACAGGGAGTTTAACTTGTTTTTATGATTGAGATTATGTTTATGCATTTGTTCTAGTATGCTTTTTTGTTGCAAAATGTAACGAGCTATCTTATATATTATAGTGTGTGACTGTAATCGTGTATACGGGGTTATATATGTCGGAGTCATTAATATTGTTATACGTTGTGTAATAACTGTATTCAAGGGGCTAAACCTATCGTAGTTATTGTTCGTGTACATTGTGTAATAGTTATTATCGAATATAAGGGACTATACCTAATGGAGTAATTGTTGCAATACATTGTGTAATAACTGTATTTGAATATAACGGACAATACCTAATGGAGTAAATGGTGTAATACATTGTGTAAGGGACTATACCTTTCGGAGACATTGTTCGTTTAATAACGGTGTTCGAATATAAGGGGCTATAACTAATGGAGTCATTGTTGTAATACAGTGTGTTATAACTGTGTACGAATAAAAGGGACTATACCTAATGGAGTAATTGCTGTAATACATTGTATAGTATCTGTACAAGTACTGTTTTGCGGATTTAATGAATTTCCGTGTGTAATAACTATAATTGTACCCTTTGTTATATAGTCACCTGTTCTCTCTGTGAATGAATTAAAATACATTGTGTAATAACTGCAAATGTGTATAGCTAGTAGATGTAATACGGATAATAGATAGTGAAATAAACTTTAGTCCGTTTGTAATAACAATACGTATAGTTTCTCGTGGATTTAATTAACAAGATACCTGATGGCATATGTGTAATACATCTTTCAAAAATTAAACTTAAGTGTTAATAGCGTGTGGTGCATACAAATACGACATCGACAAAATGGAAGTCGTGAAATCGGGCATGTGTTTGTTTTTCATTCTAGTGACTTTGATTCCTGTAGAATTAATAACTACTACCAATGCACGTGGTAAATGTGTTGAAGATTCTATGCCAATCAGGGAAGATAGAGCCAGTGTCATAGTGTCGGCCAAAATTTTGGAAATTATTGAAACAATGATAACCATTGATGGAATTTATTCTGCCAAAATTCAAATAAAGCGTGTATTTAAGGGTGATAATATAGTGTCAGCAATTCCTAGTGCAGCTGTTGTTGCTAGATCGTTTGGAAATTATAACAAGGTTGTGAAGATATCCGGTTTAGGAAATGGAGATATATGCGTTAATACTGCCAGACAGGGTGATACAAAGGTATTCTTCTTAATGGAAGATAAGGCATTAGGGGTTTTACGTTTGGATTCTTCTCTTGTACAAATATCGTCATACAACTTAGACCACGTGAATGCTGTCGTAAAAGGTGAGTTATTACTAGTGATTATTTCCGCTTCTTTCAAGCTGCATGTTTTCCTGTTCTTTGTTTTAGTGTTCTGGTAGTGTGGAAGCATTCGTGTTTGTGCTTACATTCGCGAATTTTATCGCGAAATTATAATTTTCGCGAAGTTAAGTGGCATTTACACACTCTACGCCTGATTCTTGAATATGTCAAGTGTATCAATAGCGATTTAGTGTGTATTTCAATATGTTGTGGTATACATTGATATATACTATTTTTGAATCATCGTCATATTCATAATATAAGTTAAGCAATCGACATTAGTATATTCCTACATCGACAATTTCAGGTTCCAGTGCTAAAATTGACAACCTCCTTGAATCCACACCTGTATGGAAATGATTGATGGCTTTAATTTTAAGTGTTTGCCCTTAGTTGTCTAATGAACACAATATACCGAGCTTCTTTTATATGTATTTTGTGTGATTTCATTTATATTATGTTAGTTGCAAGGGAATCCATTTATTTGTCTTCAACAAAAAACTAGTCCTAGTTAAAACTAACAAATTCCGGTGGAAACAGTCGCCATACATTGTTACTCTATACAATAAGACCAGTTACAACGGTAGGTAGCTAGAGACGAAGAGAGACAGCGGGATGACTAGGTTGGCCCTAACGTCCTCAATAGTCTGTAGTCAGTGTAGGCAGCAGGCTCCAGTCCTTAATAGACAATAGACAATAGACAATATTTTATTCCAATAATACAAATAACATATTGCATATTATACAACTATACCGCAATTTGACAAAAGTAGATAAAGAGAACAAATATAGTAACAAACATTGAAATATATAGTACAGTGGAATGAAAATGACTATTTCTGAATATAATATTTACAACCTCGGTGTAGCAAAAAGTAGAACAAAAAGTACAACTATTGACAAATATACCAGATTGAGTTTCTATTCATGTAACAATGTTGTGAGCTTGGAAAAAAAGTTTTCTTTTATTAAACATTGCATACACATATTTCGAAAGTTGCGTTAACTTATAAGGATCTGTTGTACTCATTAAATTGTAGAAAACATAAATACATGAACTATTAAAGTTACCGCCTATGGCTTCGAAAAGGTATTGATTGCGTAAGTTCGTATAATACGAACATTTCATAACAACATGCATTTCGTCTTCTATTTCGTGAGAGTTAAATAACACGCATATTCTATGTTCATATGGGATATTATTGTATTATAGTACATGGGTAAAAGGAAAACTTGTAATTTTTTTGCTAGAAACTGCTGGTTGATGAAGGTGGCGTATGCCCATTGTTCGACTGTCACTATATCGGTTGATGCATACTACCCCGTGGATGAAGTCATGTGATTAAAGTAGAGCCGATGCTGCATAGGTTCCCTGTGTTTGTATTTTACCAACTCAGTATAATGCTGCTGGTGTGCGCTCTGTGTCGTTCCCATGTTGTAATGTATAATATATACCGTTAGTCCACACCAATTTCTTTAGGCCAGTAAGACACACGGTATGTTTCAAAGACATTTATATAGAAAAAGGTAAGTTAGATACAGAAATTGCTTGATTTATTGATAGGAATAGGAAAGTTAAATACGGAAACTGCTCGATTTATTTTATGTATAAAGACAGTGCTTTTTCTCAGTATTGTAAGCCTGTCATTGTACATAATCTTCGAAAATAGTATCCATTGACTGATAGATAGTACGTTTCACACCTGTTTTACTAGTTTATTTATATAAAACTGAAATAATCTATGAATGTATACACCTACATACATGTATTATCAACCATGTACTACTATATCGTGAGGTGTGCTCGTTATATTTGCTATATCAGCAATTAAAAGTCAACCTCTCCTAATAGGCTTTAAAGTTACATTGTCAAGTATTTGCCTTACGTAACCGACATTGATAGCAGTTCCGAACGATCTTTTAACAAGTTTAGAGTCATCAACCCCTGTGGTTAAAAGTCTAAGTAGTCCTTAAGTCAACAGTAAATTGTCGACCCAGACGTGCCATAAAAAGTTATCTCTCAAAAAGCTAAACTCTTTAATCATTCACAAATTTAGACGTGGTTGAATGGATAGCTTGCCCGTATATGTCCTTAACGTGTTTAAGTTAAATAGAGTGCATTGAATAAAACGATAAACAAACAAATGAAATCTTTATGATAAGTGGTTTGGGTTCAACGTCCTCGATAACGGTTTGGCGCGGTGGTCGAAAAGAAAAAGAACACACGACATTTATCAGCATCGGCTGTATGCCTGCCTGTACATCTAGCACTCGTTATTTACTTTCTACCGCTGACGCGGACCAATACATCTTTATCAAAAAGCAGAGCCTCTGGAACAAACAGAAACGCAATGAGTCCTGTTTTTTAATTGGTTTGCATACATATTTGAACATATGTGCTTTTTTGTGTAAATTAGTCGGAAGGGATGAGAATATACGGTAAAAAAGCACGCGAATGTGTTATATTTGAATGTGACTTAGGTAGATCCCACAGCTAGTCGCCGAGACTTGTAGACCAAAATTATATTCGAGTAGGAAGAAACATGTGGATATTCCATATATAGAGGATCTTAAACGAGTCCAATTTATATAAGATTTGGTATGAAACGAGTTATGAAATTATTTGAATTTTAACGAGCCTTTTGGCGAGTTAAAATTAAAAATAATTCATAACGAGTTTCATAAATCTTATATGGAATAGGAACGAGTTTAAGATCCTTTTTATCAAATACATTGCAATCAAATTAGTAAAAATTAATTCAGATGGACATAGAACCGCCAAGACGTCAGACACAGTTTAGCGCCGAAACGTCATAATATATGTGACGTCGTAACGTCGCGTCTCACACTAACGTTGCGTATAAAAGAGTTCGTGTTTTACTTCTTTACAAAACTAGCAGTTTACGCCAACGTTTTTTAACAAACCAACAACAATGTTTTGTATAACGTGCATTATTTTATAAGCTGTCACAAATAATAAGTTTATTACTCAGATCTGGGTGAATATGTAATAAATGAAATAGTTTCAGTTAATAAACTTGTGTAGTGTTACAGGTTTAACTCAACCAATCAAAATCGTTCCAGGTTGTATTACAATAGAATATTAAATGGTGTTCAACACTGCTAACAAGGGTCGTTATGTGATAAAGCTTTGTATTATTTACAAGTTCCCAAAATTTGATAATCTAGCAGATCAAATAGTTTGTACTATAAAAATTATAATTATTATTTTGTGTGGGTATTTTTTTTTTCTTCATATTATAGCAAGAATGTAGGTGTGTGATAGAAAGGTTGCATATTTGCAATTATTGAGCACGTGCTTTGCCAACTTATATTGAAGAAGATATGAAATGACAGATAATTTGAATGATATTGTCACGTTTCACGTCTAATATATCGATATCTCAGATCATAGTTAAAGATAATGTTTTGTCAATTAACTACTGCTTATCAATTAAAGTCGCCCTAGATTTTTGTTTGTATTATTAATGTTCGATTAAGATGACCCTAACAATATTACACTTATTCATGGTTGTATAAATATTTCATTAATCATCACCGTTTATAAAGTTCCAAATTATAAAGATATTCAATTAGTAGCGTACTAGGCGCTATTTAAGCAACTGCTTAGCTGTCATTAAAGCGCTTAAAGGGACACATGGCAATCTTTAACATTTTATCTCGCGTTAAAATGTGTAATATAAGTTTGTGGTTCCCTACTTGGTTTATCCCCACTAGTTTCCGTTCCATAGCTAGGAACCCATTTATGAAGTTTACATACTCAAACGTCATGGTGGAGCGCTGTGGTCTAGTGGTAGAGCGTTGGACCCATGATCCAAAAGTCGTGGGTTCGATTCCCGCCATTGTCATATGCGTTGTGTCCCTGAGCAAGACACTTTATCTGCATTGCTTAGTACTGGTTCTACCCATGAAGACATCGAGAGTGATTCAAATACGTTCTTAGCGCTTTCGTTACAATCGATGTAAAATAAGTTTAAATTAAACGTCATGGGTAGACACTCCTCGGTGAGCGGATGAACCTTATTCATTTTAGAGTCAACAATAAAAGGTCAAGCTGATAATGATCATCATTATCCACACAATACAGCTTTAACCTCTGCCAACACTTCATCAAATTTCATCGATGGACTCTCCACAGTGACACGATGAGTCCCATTTATTTTGGGATCCGAAGGTAAAATCATATTGTTCCAAGGAGGAGCCTCTGGAACAAACAGAAAACGGAATGAGTCCTGTTTTTTAATTAGTTTACATACATCATAGTTTAGGAGGATGCCCCTATTCATTTTTTTGGATCAGTTGGTCAAAGGTCAAGGTCGCCATATCACTATCATAAAACACGTTTTCGCACGGTAACGCATCAAATGTGATGGATGAACTCACAAAATGACTCCTGCAGATTTTGAAATCAGTAAGTCAAAGGTCAATGTCGCTAGGACCCGATAAAAATAAATCTTATCCACAAGATAACTCGTTAACCCCAACTTCAAAGTTCTTCAAATCTGACGGTTGGACTGGCTAGGTTAAGAAGATGACCCTTATTTGCTTTGGTATTAAGAGGTCAAAGTTCAAGGCCGTCATGATCCGATCATGAGAAAAAAACATTGACATGATAACTCAGATACGTTTATAGCAAATTCATTTTACCTCACTGATAGACCTCACTGATAGACTTCCAGTGAAATAATATATATATATATTCATTTTGGAATCAGTGGGTAAAATATCAATTTCTACGATCATGAAAAACATGTTCTTGCATACCGTATAAGGCTATCCTCGTTTTACATGGGGGATGGGTATCCGGTGAAGATAGGGAATTCCAACCCGAGGTATAAGTGTTTTTATCGGAACCTGAGGAACCGAGGCTCTGCCCAGGTTCCGATGAAAACACTTATACAGAGGGTAAAATGAAGGATATCCTTGTCCGGTATGCAAGAATATAAGAATTTGTCATAGGTATCAGGTGAAGATAGGGAATTCCAACCCGGGGTATAAGTGTTTTTATCGGAACCGAGGCTATGCCCAGGTTCCGATTAAAACACTGAGGATTGAAATTCCCTATCTGAACAGAATACCAATGATCTATTTTTTCTTGTTTATCAGAGACATGTTGTGTGTTGACGCCGCTAATAACTTTAGATAGAAAGCCTTCAGACAGTACACGTGTTTACATATACATGACAGCAGTAAGTTAGTATGAATGCCTTTCATCTATTATTCGCACTTTGTTAATTTACATTAAAGTTGTATATTCAGTTTTTTTTTCATTCACTCAGACACCAAGAAAACACACAAAAACACGTACTGCACTTACACTTCAGACATGTTTACATCTACATAACAGTAACATGTTTAAAAGTAGTTCAATAGGAATGACCTTCACCTACTTTTGGCACTTCGTATATCTACAATTAAGTTTCTTCTTAGTTACCAGAATCCTTTTTTTTCAAACTTCTACCTAACAGCAACGGTAGGCCGACACAAATGACATTCACCTACTATTACCACGTCGTTAAATTACATTACATTTTTTCATTAAATATAGTACTTATAATAACAAAACGCCATACAGCTTTCAAACTTTATACACACTTACATATACATATTTACTATTTTTATATTATTTTATGGCCCATGAACATGTTAACGTACTATATACAAATGCATGTTTGTAAGCTGGAAATGTGGTCAGTATTATAGACTAACAAGCACTGTACGCTATACATATCAGCAGCACGTTCCAATCAAAAGTAGGACAATATAAATAACCATGACCTACTTTTTCAATTTACTTCTTTTTCGCACAATAACTGCCATACAGCTTGGAAACATAGCATACACACATCTAATGACAGCAACATGTTCAAACTTTGAAGTACGTGAATGACCTTGACATACTAACACACATTATTGATTGTTTTCTGTGACTGACAGGGCTAAGCTTGGACACCCGTGTCCCATGGACACATTTTCTAGTTGTGTTTATGTATTGATTGAAATTTGCATATCCGTAGTTATAAGTGGTTCATTCTATAGTGAAGTGCATATATCCGTAATATAACGGTATGTTTTCAAGATTGTCGTTCATAATCATGAAAGCTGAAGAGATATGATTTATATGAGATACACGCTAGATCAAAACATGACGTAAACACCAATTGTCAAATCTTTTGTAATACCAATATGCATAATCATGACCAAAACACATGGTATTAAAGAAAAATTTACATCGCCGTTTAAATATATACATCTATATATACATGTAGATATATATATAGAGATAATATATATATATATTCCTCCCTCCCTCCCTCCCTCGTTCGTTCGTTCGTTCGTTCGTTCGTTCGTTCGTCCCTCCCTCCCTCCCTCCCTCCTTCCTTCCTTCCTTCCTTCCTTCCTTCCTTCCTTCCTTCTCCTTCCTTCCCCTTCCTTCCTTCCTTCCTCCCTCCCTCCCTCCCTCCCTCCCTCCCAGCGCAATAACAATTGTCGTGTATGCAAGTTGCAGATTTGAATGATGTCCTAACTGAATGGTTGCAATGAACTCTTTTGTATTTTAAGTAAAGACTGCACGTACGTAGCTGCCTTGTAACCGAACGGTTGCAGGTTTCATTCGCATCTGCGGAATCGTACGCTTGTGAATCAATGAGGTCACGTGCTACCAGGTACGTCAAAGGGGATTTTACAGTACGATCCCATGTACTGGAGGCTATACTCCGCGAATGTAAACGAACCCATTTGTTTATATTGTGTTTTACGTCATTTTCAACACATGTAAGGTTATATATGACGGTCGATTTTTTTTTGTGGTTGAGGCAGATCAACCACTTTTCTTGGGTTGAACCATTACTGTACACCTTCCGCCGTCCGTAAAAATCGGTGAGAGGCGAGAAGGTTTACAACGCAACGTCGTTAACCACTCGGCCACGGAGACGCCCAAAGAAAACGAACGCAGTC